>PVHP010015792.1:0-36649 GCA_004024765.1 Zapus hudsonius | reverse complement strand
GACCGCCCACTGTCTTGTCTCCTTTCTGAATGACCCACTCAAGACAAGTACCAATAGAATTTCATCAGCAAGCTGGAGTCGCATGCCTACTTAGAAAGTAGAAATGTCCAAGAGGAGATCATTCTTTCAGAGAAAACTAGTGGGCTTGGGAGATGGCTCAGCCATCAAGGCACTTGCCTGCAAAGCCTAACTACCCAAAGTTTAAGTCCCCAGTACCCACATAAAGCCAGATTCACAAAATGGCACATGCATCGGAAGTTAGCAGCAGCTGGAGGCCCTGGAGCACCCTCTCTCTCTCTCTCTCTCTCTCTCTCTCTCTCTCTCTCTCTCTCTCTCTCTCTCTCTCTCTCTCTATCTCTCTCTCTGCTTGCAAATAAACAAACCTATTGTTATAAAAAATAAAACCAATGACTTTGTGTCAAAGAGGAAATGGGTGCCAACCCTCCATAACACATCTCCAGGAGCAAGGACACCAGCTCCAGCAGGTCCACATAGACTGAGTGAGAGGCAGCAATCCAGCTGCAGAGGACAATAGGGTCTCCTGCTGCTGCACTTCAATGGCAATCATGACTTTTGACTGAAATTGTGTCGTTATTTATAATATTGAAGGGTTGCTAAAGATTACCAGCCAAATTAAACCTCTCCAAGCCAATACCTTGGCTCTCTGCTAACCACAATCCAGACATTCCTGATTGCTATCATGGTTTGACTTGACCCTGTTTGGAAATTTCCAGTAGCATTAGCCTGGTGAGATGCACGCACCAATGCTATAATGTATTATAATGGCCTTTAGTAATGAATCACAGAGGACATCTTAGTAGAGCCAATGTCCTCAGCATGTTTCCCTTTATCCAGGGAAGATCCTGACTGAGCCGTCATTACTGGAGAAACAGCAAACATTAGCATGTCCCCCAAACCCTCACATGAAAACAGACCAGTTAATTACACAAACGAATCAAAGCCGCAGATGATATTTATAACAAATCTAAACCTTTTCTGTGAGCATATTGGCAGTGAGTGTATTATTCTTATTCTTGGAAGATTCTAGGTGTAATAGAGAATAAATAAAAATAGTAGTGACTGGATATTTTAATTTTCTCATCCTTTATTTCTAACATCCATGATTTCTGAGGACGAAGAATTGATTAAGAACCAGATGTGGTGGTTCATGCCTTTAATCCCTGCAGTCTCGAGGTAGAGATGGGAACATCACCTTGAGTTTGAGACCAGCCTGAGCTACAGAGAAAGCTCCAGGTCTGCCTGGGCTAGCTTGAGACCCTGCTTCCAAAAAAGTCATAATATATAAGAGCATAAGTAAGAATTTTGTGTCTCACACCTGTAATCCCAGCACTGGAAAGGCAGAGGCAGGAGGACCACTGTACATGAGTCCAGCCTGATCTACATCATGAGTTCCAGGTCAGCCAAATTAACTGCTGTCTTGGGATTCTATTTGCCATAGAAGTCAAGACTTCTTGAGGAAATGGCTAATTTAGTGAGAAATACGCAAGGTGAGTCAGGGAATTGCCTGACCAGACAGTAAGTAAGATAGGATGATGTCATAAGAATCTGGCAGAGATACAACCAAGAAGATGTGTCCTGTGATGCAACTTTACAGATTACCCAGAGTGAGGACATGGTTTACAAAATCTACCAGAGTGGCCTTGAACAACAAAATCATCAAGACATGGTTGAATACCTTCATTCAGCAGTGAATGAAGTGAAAATATATATCAAAGTATCCTTGGCCAGTTTTTCAGGGTGTTCTATAAGAAGAAATTATAAAGCAGTTATCATGATGATGTCTTCGCCATTATTTCTCCTGTTATCTGGTGAGTCACGGCAGATGTTTTGTCGGCATCTGCCCTGCTGTGTTATTGATGATGTTTTTGAATCACTACAGGTGTTTGTATTGCATCTACACCTGTTGAGTTCTTGGGAGATGCTTTGGATCGTCTCCTTTGGGATCAATGTCACAATATATTAACTTTTGTCGAAAAAAAATGTTGTTACTTGGAAATAAAATAGATTCTATCCTGCTGGGGAAAATCATTTATTCCGTATGCACAATGATCTAAGATTACCGAAGTCCCAGAATACAGTCTTTTGTGGACGAATGGGGCTGTTTTGGCCAGGCTTGTGGAAAAACACTCTGAGAAATGAGGTCTTGACTTGCAGTGTCAGTGCACTGGTGGAAAGTGTCACTGTTTTCAACAGCGATGAGCTGGAAGCCCCCTGGCTCAGAAGCTGGCTGAAGTTAGAGGAGAAGGGACGGATGTAGAGGAAGGTGAAATGGGAGGTGATGAAGTTCCAGTGACTTGTTCCCTTCCAATGGACTACAATCTTCGTGGGAAATTCTGGTTATTTGAAGATTAGTCTTTTTAAAAAAAGGTTTCATTGAAATATTTTTTAAATATTCTGAAGTTTTGCTGTGTTTTTTTTTTTTTTGCTGTTTTTGAGAGCCTCCAGGAAAAAAATAGAAGAGTTGAAAAATAGGAGGCCATGTATATTTTGCAGAATTGTTGACAAGTGAAAAGTTGATAGACTTTCAGCTGGGTGACAGTAACTTTTGTCTACACATATTATTGCAATATCTCATTTTCTTCCAATACCTCAAGACACAGGTCAAATTCAAAAGTTCAAACTATGTTGAACAGCTGAGCAATCACTCTGGATTGAAGATACCACCAAATCAGTCTATCTGCTACTATCTGAACCTCCCCTCCCCACAATGGAGAAAGATTTTAAAGACAGTAGAGCATTTATTAAACAGTAAAGAAAATTGGAACTCATGGGAAAATGAAGGCTGCCCAAGCTTTGTGAAAAAAAAAAAAGAGACTCCAATTCCAATAGCACAAGAGTAACACAGATTTCCTTAACAAAGGACTCAGCAAGAAAATTTATAGGAAATGAGATGTTAAGAAGGCTTTGGAATCTTGTCCTGATAACATGGAAACCTGTAAATCAGTGTGGTGGCTTGAATGTGAATTATGTCCCCCATAGACTCAGGTGTTTTATCAAAGCTTGTAACTTGGGTTTCCAGCTGCCTGGCTGAAGGAGGTGTCACTGGAGGCAGATCCTGGGTCCAGCCCTAGGTGTATGAGAACCATCTGAGAACTGGTAGAGTCCTTGTTTGCTGCTGTTTAGTGTTTGCTGGCTGGTGATGGTTTCTTTCTGCTTGGATCTGTGAAAGGAAGCCAACTTATTCAGCCACTGATGGAACTTCCCCTGGATCTGTAAGCTTCAAGTAAACCTTGTTCCTCCCATCAACTGTGTCTGGTGTGGATATCCATCCCAGCACTGTGGAGCCATCAACAACAGTCAGAAACAAGGAAATACATGCTAACTTGGAAGAGTCATTTGAAGAAGCCAAGCAGACCCTGAAAACATAATTGAAATATTAAAATAAAACTGTGATTTATAAATTTAAAAATGATAACTGGGGAGTCCTAAGTCTATTTGCAAGGAGCAGACCTCCCTTTTTCCAGCCAGCCAAGCAGTGCTTTAAAAGTTGACCAGAGTATCTCAAAAACATGGGAGAAAAAAACTAGGTAAGGAATTACCACCTGGTTCTGAAGAAATAAGAACAGGTGAGGGTGAAGATGAGGAAGGTAACACTGTTTTACTGAAGGAAAATGAAAGTCCTGCTGTGCAGCCAGATAAACCTGTTTCAGGAGAAAGAATAGAAGTATGTTACCAACAAGATGGGTGAACAGAAGATGCTGTCTCCCTACTTGGAAAGGAAAGACTCATAATTATTGACTGTGACAGTGAAGACGTGAAGATTCGAGCTAAGCAGTTTCTTGTTGCCTGGCAAGATCAGAAAGGGGTCCAAGCAACAAGCTGATCGTGCACTGAATGAGTCTGGATGAAGCGACCTTCTGGAAAGTCTAATTAATGACAATGAGACAATAGTGACATGTTTTTAAATTAAATCTGTGATAAGATTTTGTTACCAAGCAGTATTTGATAAGAGGTCCACTGGTTTGGATAAAAATAAATAAATAAACATTAAAAAGAAGGAAGGCTGGAGAGATGCCTCCAGAGATGGCCGTTAAGGTGCTTGCCTGCAATGCCTAAGGGCCTGAGTTTGATTTCCCAGTACCCACTTAGAGCTAGATGCACAAAGTGGCACGTGCATCTGGAGTCTCTTTGTAGTAGCTCGAGGCCCTGGTATGCCCATCTCTCTGTCTTTCTCTCTTCTATCTCTCTCTGCTAGCAAATAAATAAATAAAATACCAAAAAGAAAAAGAAGGAGGAGGGGAAGGAGGGGAGAGGGAAAGATAACAAAAAGAAGCTGGCTGTGAGGACATTCCCTCTAGCAAATGGAAGAGGGCTTCATAGCTGCTGTAGGAAGATGGCCAAGGAGTCTATGTCCACATTTCAGGAATTTTAACTTTGTTCTATGATCTATGTGTTCTCATACTGACAACACAAGTTTTCAACCAGGCATGGTGTCACACATCTGTGATCCTAGCACTCTGGGAGGCTGGGGCAGGAGGATCTGGAGTTGGAAGTCAGCCTGGGCGACATAACTCTCAAAAAAAGTGTTTATTGTAATGACTATACTTGCAAGTATACTTGAAGAAACTCTTGAGATCTGGTAGCAAGACTGCTGAACTTGCTTCTCAGAATACATTTGTCTTGGGACAGGACCCTAAACTTCCTAAATGGGCTGGAGAGATGGCTCAACTCTAAGGTGTTTGCCTACAAAGCCTAACAACCCAGGTTCAATTCCCCAGGACCCATGTAAAGCCAGATGCACAAAATGGTGCATAGATCTGGAGTTCGCTTGCAGTGGCTAGAGGCCATAGCATACCCATTCTCCCATTCTCTCTCTCTCTCTCTCTCTCTCTCTCTCTCTCTCTCTCTCTCTCTCTCTCTCTCTCTTTCTCTCTCTCTCTCTGCTTGATAATAAATTGAAAATAATAAATAATTTAGTTGAAACCTAAACTTCATGAAAAAATTTGATGGTTTGTATCAAAGTCCATTTTTCATAAATTAACAGGGACAGCTTCTATATTGAGTAACCTCATCTAGAAATGAGCTCCTCTGCTTAGATCTTCTTTCATGGTTTCAGTAGATTTTCATAGCTGTGCGTAGTAGTTATGGTTTCTTGAGATGAGGTCTCACTCTGTAGCCCAGGCTGGCCTTGAGCTTCTGGACATCATCCTTCCTCAACCTCCTCAGTACCCAGATTACAGGAGCCACAATGCCCATCTGAATTTGCGTAATTTTAGAAACAGTGCTTCATATTTTTTGCTAAAGTTGTCTCTCAAAAAGAGGTTTTCTATCATTTGTATTGCCATTGTATTTGAAATCTCAGTTCTAGTTACATTTTCTAAATGTTTTTTGTCTCTGTGTAAAACATCACTCACAGGCTGGAGAGATGGCTCAGCAGTTAAAGGCACTTGCTTGCAAAGCCTGCCATTACAGGTTTGATTTCCCAGGACTCACATAAAGCCATATGCACAAAGTGGTACATACTTCTAGAATTTGTGTGCAGTAGCAAGAGGCCCTAGTGCACACTGTCTTTCTCTCTCAAATAAATAATTTTTAAAAAGCATCATTAACTGTTTTATAATTATACTCCATGAAATAAGTCACCTATTGCATTTTCTTATTAGTTCTAATTCTTTTGTATTATCTACATAGACAAACATATCATCTATAATAATAGTAGTTACTTTCTTTCTTGCTTTCCAACCCAGATACCTGTTTTATTTCTTTCTTGTAGCATAAAATGCCAGGAATTTCAATACAGTGTTTATATAGCAATCATTGCTATATCTTTACATGATTTAATGGTAATGTCTTGGTCATGGTTTTCCAATGACTTCATGTTTTATTTATGCATCAATAAGCTGTTTTCTGAAATGTGTATATAACGGGTTTGGGAAGAGTTTAAGTTGGAATGCTTTAAAATATAATGAGTCTTTGTCTGAATGTCAAAGCCAAACATCCAGCCTCAGTAACTGGAAGGGCTTGAGTGAACTGTTTGACACCCAAGGATAAACCATTCGTAGATCACGGTTTTCCTGACATGACCTGCACTTTGTCAGTCGGTACTAAAGTTTTTAATATAGAATTCTCAGTCTACCTAAATAAACCCCAAGTCAACAGCCTGTCTGCTGGGAGGAGTGCAGACTGGTGTCCAGTGTCCCTACTGAGTATGCACTAACTCATGCACTAACCAGACACCCTTGTTAGCTTCAGGAAACGTTCTTGGCTGGCAAATTTCATTTATATTTTGACTACTGTGAATGTCTTTTACTTTCTGGAGGAAAGTCAGGTTAGATCTGGCACATTGGGTCATGAAACGTAGTTGCAAATTTTGTTTGCCAATGTTTTATTTAATATATCTATTCGTATTCTTATAGCTGTTGTTGCTTTTTAACATATATCTATTCATTTTCTCACACGTGTGTGTGTGTGTGTGTGTGTGTGTGTGTGTGTGTGTGTGTGTGTGTGTGCACTCACATAGGGGCTCACCTGGACCTTTTGCTTCCGAAGATGAACTCCAGAACTCCAGGTACATGTGCACTTTTTGCATTGGCGTTCTTTGGTACTGGAGGGTTAAAATCAGGCCAACAGGCTTTGCAAGCAAGTGGCTTTAACCACTGAACCATCTTCCCAACCCTACCTTTATTTCGTAATCAAACTTACATCACTGCCACACATATGAGCAGATTAGCACAACAGAAGTGTGCTGAGCCCATAATTGCCATAAAATTAGTTTGGAAGTAGAAAATCATTTTACTGAAGTCTGCACACAAGTCACCTGTTTCTTGAGGATAATGAATATTTATCCCTGCATCGTTCAGACCTGGATTTGGCTGTTCTAAAGTGGCATGATTTTATTTTACTGACTGTTATTAATAGATCTTGGTCTCTTCCATTTCTCGATTTCTTATTTGATTAAATTTTAATATTTTTAATATGCTCAAAAATTATTTTGTTAATATAAAGTTTCAAAAGAATTGGTACACGGAGGAGGATATCCAGCTGATTGGGGATGGGGAGGGGGGGCATTGGAGAATTGGGGATAACAGCTCATTGTTTGCCCACTGAATAATGTAACACAGTATGGACAATAAATATATATTTTTTTAAAAAATGCATCATGGAGCTGGACAGAAGAATCCTCAAAATAAATACAAATGGTCTATAAAAAAAAAGAATTGGTAAAGTACTGCTCCTGGTGTTCTTGAAAACGTGTCTAAACCTCTTCAGCAATGATGCCTACAGACCTCCCCTCTCGATAATACTTTCTTTTAAGTGGCAGGTGCCATTTAGTAATTCTTAGTAACACTGTGGGAAAACTTAACTATCTGAGACTGCCTCTGAAAATATCTTTATTTCATCCTCTGTGGAATAAATGGTTATCATGATATTAAAATGTATTTTGACAGTTTCTCATGGTGCTTAAGAGACATTGTTCTGGTAGCCATTGGCTTCTACTTTTTTTCCTTTCTCTTTCTTTATTTGCAAGCAAAGAGTCAGAGAGAAGACATAGAGAGAGAGAGAATAGGTATGCCAGGGCCTCTAGCCACCACAAACAAACTCCAGAAGCATGCGCCCCTTTGTGCATCATGCTTTATGTACTTGGGAATAGAACCCAAGTCATTAGGCTTTGTAGGTAATTACCTTAACCACTTAGCCATCTCTCCAGCCCAGATTCTACTTTTGCTGATGTGAGATGATTATCAGTTTTCCTATCTAAATAAACTTCTTTTTTTTGTTTGTTTGTTTGTTTGGTTGGGGTTTTTTTGTTTGTTTTTCGAGGTAGGGTCTCACTCTAGCCCAGGCTGGCCTGGAATTCACGCTGTAGTCTCAGGGTGGCCTTGAACTCATGGTGATCCTCCTACCTCTGCCTCCCGAGTGCTGGGATTAAAGGCATGCACCACCATGCCCAGCTAAATAAACTTCTTCTAGTCTGTTGTTTTCCATAACTGATTTTACCTAGACTAAAGGAGCATAGCAATGCCACAAATATTTTAAAATAATCTGTGTCTGTGATGAGTGATGGAGAAAGGACACTTGACATTCTCCTTGGCCTCAGCACACACACAGGCATGTGCATCTGCACAAACATGTGCATCCACCACACACATACTGCGCACACAAAGGAAGAGTGAAACAAGTATCTGTGTGCACCAAGAGTCATGTAAAAGCATGCTCACAGAAGTTTTATTCATAATAGCTAAAAATATACCACAACCCAAATTATCCATCAGAAGCAGAATAAATGAACAACTTATGACTAAAGACCCAGGTAAAGCCAGATGCATAGAGTGGTACATGTATCTGGAATTCATTCGCAGTGACTAGAGGCCCTGGTGAACCCATTCTTTCCCCCCCCTCTTGCAAGGAAATAAATAAATAAAATATTTTTAAAAGAATTAAATTTCTACCTATTTTTTATTAATATGTTAGGCATGAAAGAACCGATTGGATTCTTACCAAATTTAGAGCTACATATGGGGTCACCTGAATTTCAAACAATAAGAATAATAAGTTACAATATGATATAATGTAATAATAAGCTGAAATATGGCACTCTAGAACCTACAAAACACACCAAAACCATCATATAGGCTAATCACCCAAAACCTGTTAGAACTGAAGCATAAAATACTGTTGATAAATGTTCTGGAAAAAGTATATGTACAGAAAAAATAAAGCATAGTTTCAAATAGAAAAAGGTCCAAGGTGAAAGAGAATGAATAATTTTGGCATTTGTTCTGTCAGGCAGGCCACGCTATGGGCCGGGTAACTGCGAGGGCAGATCTGGAAATGATTAGGGATATTCCTTAGCTTCGATGAGTTTGCCATCCAGTGAAACAACTTAAAAGACAAACATTTTTGCATTGCTGCACTTTCTCTGATGAATTTCTTAATCTTGCAAGTTCTGTCATCATGCAGATGGCTGGATCATGTTTTGCGAACAAAGCATAAATCAAACATCAGTGGCAACCACTAAGAGTCAAATTCTTTATTGTGTTGTGGGAAATGCTTCATAAGTTTTACTGCAAAGACACCCTGAATTGAAACTTTGGTTAAAAATAATTACCATTTAATATTTACCCTAATTATATGAGTAAAAACAACATACTGACATTTCATTATTGTTAATATTTCTATTCCTTAAAGGCTTAGGTATTTCTGGCTAAAATAAAAATACAAGAAATAGTTTCATGACTTGAGACTTCAGAGAAGAAGAGAAAGCAAAGCGCATGAATAAGAAAACAGGAAAAAGTAATGTATGTTCAAATAATAGTTAATGTAAAAGAGTAACCGAAAAGCATCCAGCACTACTAAGTCAAGAGGAATAGCAAGAATAAATACACACCTTTCAAGAACTCTTAACGTCCATGGTCTCAATGCCCCAACCAAAAGACACAGACTTGCAGACTGGATTAAAAGGCAGGATCCATCTGTTTGTTGCCTCCAAGAAACTCAACTCCCCATAAAACACAGACATTACCATAAGGTGAAAGGATGGAAAATGGTATTTCAAACAAATGAGCCTAGGAAACAAGCAGGTGATGCTATCCTGATATCAGACAGGATAGACTTCAAACCAACATTAGTTAGGAAAGGAAAAAAAGGTCATTTTTTAATCAATGAAAGGAACAATCCAACAAGGGGACATTGCAATTCTAACACATCTACACACCAAGCATGGGTGTTCCCAATTTCACGAAGCAAATACTGCTAGACTTTAGATCACAGGTAACACTTGTCCTAAGCTATGTACAGATTCTCCTCTTCTTATGTCAAATTTTTACCTATTATCCATGGTGAATATAAAGAACTCGGTTGCTAATTTTTTCTTGTAGCCCAGCCTGGCCTTGAACTTGCCTGCCTACCTCATTTCCTATAAAGACAAAGAGCATGTTGCAATTCAGATTGCCTGGATTCAAGTCCTGGCTCTGTCACTAGTCTGTCATTCGGTGTTATGTACCTGGGATAGTCCTCTGAGTATACGAATGTACAAGGTAGTGATAACAATACCTTTCTTCTAGGTTCTCTGTTGCAAACTGAGGTCAGCCAAAATGGCCACTGTGCAACTGTCAAGCTCCTTCGGCAAATAGAGCAAGCTTTCTTGATATACTCCCTATCAGAAATAAATAGGGAAATTGCCACAACTACTATCCTGGTGGACAACAAGCCTTAATCAAAAAAAAAAAAAAAGCAACCAAGTGCAACAATGAGTGGAAAGATAGCACAAAAAGATATGTGGTGCATTTTATAGGTTTGAAAAAGGCCGGTTCTTCATGTTCAAGCTCATCACAACTGACCTTGCATGAGTGGCTCACTCAAAGGCCAGTGCTACAGTTTCTGATGGGCAGATGTCAATCATCAGTCAGGAAAGGCCATGGAATCTCCATAACCTGTAAAGACACCAACCAGCATGGACAGTGTAGGCACTGGGTGGTAGTTGGCTCTTCTCTCAAACTAAGAAAGATTTCATTTAAACACTAGGCATCTTAGATATCAAGATGCAAAAGAAGGAATGCTGTGAAGCTCTTTCCTCCGAATTGAAACATTCCCTCCTAGAGGGAAAAGAGCTCCTGGGGCTGGGCAGCTAAGGAAGCTTCAGAGACTAAGGAAGTTCAGAAAGTTACAAGCCTCAAGAGAGAGAGAGCTCTTCTCAATGTTCTATAGCACTAAGAAGTTTCTGGAGAGAGGAGGCTTCATGGTGGAAAGAGGAGAGAGTCATCGGGGAGCCTCAGTTAAAAGGCAAGTCATGGGCATAAACCCTGCAACGTGGGCAGGATTCAGACTTTAGCAATGAAAGACCCAACTCATGGGCATAACAAGGCAGAGCCCATGACAACAGAGGCTAAATGCAAGGAAGAAATGAGGTCTAAGTTAGAAAGGAAGGAAGGCTTTAAAAACCTTTCCACTAAACATGTATTGATGTGGGAAGAAGTGGAGCTCTTGAAGACGTCTGGAAGAGCCAGTTTAGTGGGAAGTGCAACATGAACAAGTATGTGGTAAACTGAAGAAAAGCCCACCAAGGGAGTCCTTCTCTACTTTATTTTTTATTTTTATTTATTAATTCATTCACACATGTCACAGTGCGCACTTCACTTGAGGCGGGGTCTCAGCACAGGTGCACTGGGATTATAGAAGCCTGCCATAGCTCCCAGCTTTTACGTGGGGTCTGGGCATTGGAATTCAGAAACTCAGCATTGTAGGCAAGTGCCTTATCCACTGAACCATCTCCCCAGCCCCAGGTTGAAGTAGTTTTGTCCCTTCCAAAATTCATACATTGGAACGTTGTTAATCACTAATCTTGAGTGTCACCGTTTGGGAAGAAGTGGGGCTAATTAATTCCATGGCAAAGGGCTGATGGGTGGATTCTCTTCTTGGTGCCTCTCTGCTGAGAACAGGGGAGTCCTCCAGCGGGAGCATCATGCCATCGGATAAACCAGACTCTAACCTGCTATCTTCATCTTGGCCTTCTCAGTGTCCACAACTGTAAAAAGTCATTTCTTTCCTCTCTAAGTTATGGTGCCTGTGATATTCCTGTTCTGGCAACACAGCAAATACAAGGACATAAATACTAAGGTTTTAATTCCTGGAACTTATAATTATGTTGCCATGTGTGGCTAAAAAGACTTTGTATTTGGGATTCTATTAAGGATCTTGATCCAGAGACATTATTTTGCCTCATCCACATGGGCCCAATGTCACCACAAGGTCCTTAAAGAAGAAAGTAAAGGCCAGACTCAAAGAGAGAATAGAGAAGAAACTGAGGTGAGAGAGTGGTCATGGGGCCATGGGCCACAGGCGGAGGCAGCCTAGAAAAGCTGAGCAAGCAATGGTTTTTTCCCAGACCATCAAAAAGGAACCAGCACCACAGATACCCTGATTCTAGCTCCTCCAGCATCTTCTGGACTTGAGCTTCTAGAGCTGTATTCTGATTCCAGCTCCCAAAGGTGCTTCCAGAGGTATATTCTGATTCCAGCTCCCTAAGACACATTCTGGACTTCTGCCTCTAGGGCTGTAATGAACCAGTAATGTTGGTACAATCCATAACCCCCATCCCACGGACTGCTCCAGCAAGCCCACATAGGAAAGCCCTGAGCGGGAAATGGGAAATGGGGATACCACCTCAAGACTTGCTCATGTAATGTATCTAATTGTTTACAATAAATATGGGGGGAGTAAGAAGCTGATATGGACACATATGAAATCTGAAACTCAGAGAGGCTAGTACCAGGGGCTTTTATCTACAGTATCCAACAATCCAGAACTGACATAGTCCTATCTCATAAAACATGTCCATAGTTACTTGTGGCTGCTTTCTCTCTTGAATATTGTATTAATGATTATGTAAATAACCCTGTGTGTATTTTTGTAAAGCTTTTCTCTCAAGTTTACTTGCTACGGGAAAACTCAAAATCCCAATTAGAAGCAATGCTGTGCACGCACATGTATAATGAAATCTCATACACAAGAGCATGCTTCAAGCGTGTTTCAGAGAATTCAGAAGAAAGTAACATGAAGAAGAAATTATACATGCCGTCTGTAATCACAGACTTCTCACGTGCAGCCTAAAACCTCGAGTCCAAAACTGCAAAGTGGGGGAATTTACTTTGTCTCTCACAGATACTTTTGCCATAATTTACAAGGAATCAAAATTTTGGTTTTACAAAAATATAAGAATGGACCAGATTTTCATAGCTGCACTCAGAACTTGAAAAAGTTACCATGCTGTACATAAAATTTGAACATGTTTGTCAATAAAAAAGTTGTAACTCATTATGGACAATAAATATATATTTAAATTAAAAAAAAGTTGTAAGGGGGCTGGAGAGGTGGCTCAGCGGTTAAGGCATTTGCCTGAAGAGCCTGATGACCCGAATTTGAATCCCCAGTACCCATGTAAAGCCAGATGCATGGGGTGGCACATGTGTCTGGAGTTCATTTGCATTGGCTGGTGGCCCTGGTGTGTCCATTCTCTCTGTCTCTCCTCTATCTCTATCTCTGTGTTTCCGAATAAATAATGTATTTATTTTTTTAAAGGAGAAAGAAAGCAGAGGTCAGAATGACATGACTGTTGAAAGAGACCCACAAGCCAATGACACACTGTCCATATGTTTGATCTGCAGAACCATAAGATGAAAAATTTGTGTTGATGTAAGTCACTAAATTTTTGGATTTTCAGCAACAATGGAAAACAAATACAGATTTAGGGACCTGACAGGAGGTGTTGCTATAAAATGTACCTAAAGGTACGGATGTGGCTTTGGAGCCAAGCAATGAGCAGAGGCGGGATGAAATTTGAGGAGCATGATGGAAAAGGTCCGATTGCCTAGAGATCTCACAGACACCCGGATGGGAATAACTCCACCAGCACTAGGGAGCTGCTGCCAGCCTTGGCGTTGCTGGCCTCCCTTCCCCAGGGTATTTATGGAAATGTCACACTCAATCCAGGGTACCAGTGAGAAGAAAACAGAGGTTCATTGGAGACTCCGGAGATGCGCATACTCTGCACAAAAGTGTGATCTTCCTAACAGGTCAGGGAGGCCTGATTGTGGTCAGATTCCAGGCAAGTGGTGAGGAAAAGGGGTGTGAGGTGAGTGAGGGAGAGGGGACTGCTGTAGAGGAGGCTACATCTTCAGCCCGGGATCTATTCTAGTATCTTGGGAAGACTTGCAGCAAGAGCCATTCAGCCCAAGGCAGAGAATTTTGGCCCATTCCCACTTCCATGAAGACCTTTTGGCTGGGACCCCAACTTGTCAGGCCACAGCAGAGCTCTCTGTGCTGATGGAACACACGGGCATCACCTGCAAGTTCATGTGGGGCAGACGGGCCCCTGACACTGGAAAAAGGAAGCTTCCCTTCCTGTCACCAGACTGAACTTTCCCAGCCCTGGACTAGAAGACAATATCCTATACTCTGTGTGTTAATTAAAAACAGTGGCAGGTTTAATTGTAACAGGATGAGAAAAAGCAGACCAGAGTATGTCACCCCAAAATACGCCAATTTAAATGACATTAAAGTATTATTTTGATCTGAGGGTGACTTGAGAAGAAAAGCTTCCTGCCTTCCCTCCAAGGACGAAAAACACAGGACATGAATCAGTAGAAATCCTTCCTTCCATCTTCACAAGAACAGCCGGCGATGACCTCACAGATAAATCAACCCGCATCCTAATAAATTGCTGTGTTCTGTCCTCACTGTCTGAGCGGCCTCCTGATATCTTGAGTTGGACTTATTAATTATTTAGCTATGTAGGAAATGATAATTTTGTTCTAATGGATTCGTGTGTTACTATTTTTTTTTTTTGCTTAAGTAGATTAAGTGGTTTTAGGCTAGAAAAAACCTTGACTGAAAAGAGCAGAGTTCCCATACATCCCCTGCTCACTTCTATTATTAAAATCTTGCATTAGTGTGGTCCATGTTTTAAAAATTAATTCTGCTACTGAAGATCCAGAAGGAAATGGAGAATATAGTAGAAAAGATAGATGGTCTCAAATAACTAAATTATCATAAAGAGACTATTGGCAGAAATGGGGACATTATTGACACTGCCACTTGGGGCTGTGGATACGGCTCAGGATTCCAGGAACTTGTTTTTAAAGCCTGTTAACCCAGGTTCAGTTCCTCAACACCGTTTGAAAAATGTGACACACGCATCTAGTGTTCGTTGGCAGCAGCTAGAGACCCTGGTATGCCCATACATGCACATATAAATAAACAAATTGATTTATTTTTTAAAAAGACACAGCCATGAGGGCTCACAAGGAAGTTGGGAACTACAGGAAAAGGGATATTTTTATAGTGTTTCAGAAGGCTTCAATGACTTGTGTCCTACACTTGTCAAGAGAGCCAATTTATAAGCAGTGAACTATTCAATATTCAATATTCAAGAGATTCCAAAGTATTAAAGGTATGACCTGATATTGCTTCTTTTTAAAAAAAAAATAGCATTTGTTTACTTGAGCGAGAAAAAAATGGGTGTGCCAGGGCCTCTTGCCACTGCAAACAAACTATAGATGCATGCACCACTTTGTGCATCTGGCTTTATGTGGTTACTGAAGAATCGAACCCCAGGCTGGCAGGTTTTGTAAACAAGTCCCTTTAACTGCTGAGCCATCTCCCCAGCCCCTTTGTCTTGCTTCTGATTGTAAAATGAGGAGGGAAATGATAGATTGCAGGAAGGAATACTTAATTCAATGGCACCCAGCTCTTGATGACTAGGTTCATGTCACCACACCCTGAAAGAAGCTGAGGATATGGCTAAACATCTCTGCTGGTGCTTCAGAAAGATCAGAGGTCCAGTTCTTCAGTCACAGAGAGGAGTCTATCATGGAGTTACCTCAACCATCTTCATATCAGTCAGTCTGCAAGCAGCCTTTCGACTAAATGAGGTAAATCATCATGGCATACATGGGAGACCTTCAGGCTCTTGACAACATTGAAGCTGTAGAAATGCAGCCAGCTTAGACCACAGGGCACTGTGATACTATGGTCTAAAATGTCTCCCAGGGCTCTACATGTTAAAGAGTTACTGTCTGGCCCTTAGCACTATTGAGCAGTGTTAGAACTTTCAAGAAACGAGGCAGAAGTAGGGCTTAGTGTGAAGCCTTATGTCACTAAAAGCCTTCCCAATTGGTCATTGTGGTAGTTTGACTGAATGTCCCCCAATAGAGTCAAAAGTGTGTTAAAGATTTGTCTCCATCCTCCTGGCTGGAGGAGGTATCACCTTAGCCTAGCTTCCTAGGGTATTTCTAAGGTGGATGTAAAATTCCAGCTATACATATGTAAAGAGTAGTCTGAGCTCAGGCCTGAAGTTCCTGCTGTTTTGCTAGATGAGTTGGAATGTTCTGGATGGAAGTGCTGGATGGGTTTTTCTCTCTGCTTGGATCTGTGAAAGGATGCCAGCCTCTTTCTCCTTTATGGAACTTCCCCTGGATCTGTTATTTCAATAAATATTTTCCTCCCAAAACTGCCTGGTTTGGAGTTCACAGGGTGGCATGTGGCTGACTATGACAGTCACGCTCCCTCTTTTTGCTACGAGGCCACCAGGAAGCAAGCAGCTTGCTCCACACAGTGTGCCGCCCACCACAGACCCAAACGCAACAGAGCTGATCAGCCACAGATTTGAACCTCCAAAACCATGAGCCAAAATAAAGCATTTCTTTATAAGCTGATTGCCTCAGATACATGTTACAGTAACAGAAAGCAACACAGGGAAAGAGAGAAGAAATTCCATAATACTTAAAATTTTATGTGTGTGTTTCGTATGTGTATGCACATGTTCATGTGGGTGCAGGTGTACATGTGCCGTGGCATGTGGGTGGAGGTCAGAGAATAACTTCAGAATGTTGGTCCTTATTTGAGGCAGGGTCTTTCATTTTCACTGCTGGCCCAAAAGCGTCCAGGGATTCTCCTGTCTCTGCCTCTCTTCTGTCAGTGTGTGTGGGATTAGACACGTCACTACAAGTATGTGGTTCTCACATGGGTCCAGACACAGGTATTCACACCTTCACTGAGCCTTCTCCCGAACCCTAGACTTCCAAAATTTTACAAGCAGAAAATGGGCTTATAAGACTAGTCATGGGCTCACACATGCTATTCTTCATGAAGATGACTCCAAGGAGAAAGACTAAGCCCAGAAGGCTGTGCTTCAAAACAAACAGGACCTGAAGTTTTTTTCCCAGCTGGAGATAAAGCTGCTTTGAGCTAATGACTCCATTACTCCTTCCTATCTCCCGCTTTTGAACTGAAATACATCTGTTACCTTATGCCTGCCCCACTGCTGTGTGGGGAGGTCACAAACTGTGATCCTGCATGTTACAAATTCACCGATGGAGATGAGTCATGCCTCTGGATGGGCTGCACCTGACCTCACCAATGCCTCCTGAGATCTGTAACTTTGTCTACTTATCTCATAGTGAAAGGAATTGAGACTTTGGGGTAGAGAGAATGGGGTGAAGAGATTTTCCATTTGGGATGGAAGGAAGTCTTTGGAGGACAGAGGTAGACTGTGGTAGGTAGAATAATAGTCCCCAAAGATATCCACATCCTAATCTTCAAACCCTGTAAATATATTACCTGTATGGCCAAAGTCACCTTGCTGATATGAACATGTTAAGGATCATGTTAAGGAGGAATTATCTGGATTATCTGGGAACACCCAATGTCATCATAGGATTCATAGCAGTAAAGGGAAGCTAACACAGGGGCCCACAAACACACATTGCTTTAAACACCCTGGCTTGAGAGGCTTATGTTAAATCGTAGTGTGAGAACAGTTAGTTTCTGAATATGCATGATATTTCTTCACTGACCCGACTTCAAGCACTAAAGCATTAGAATGCAAGGAAACACTCTGGGAGCACAAGGTTAATTAACAGAGTGCATGCATCTGGAGAGAGAGAAAGTGGAGGTCTGACATGGAGGCTTCTCACACCAAGTCAATCCTTGGTCCCTTCCCAACATCATGGAAGGAAGCAAATTACAAAGCTGGACTTCTCTACCCAGGGGGCTGCCACCTGATGTCCACCAGCAAAGAACAGCTGAGCATGGACTCACCGTGAAGGTATCCCAGAGAAACAAGCTACTGTCCAGACCCTCTCCTGGCCAGAACACCTAAGCAGGGAAGGCAGGGAGGAAAGAACGTGGCCTTTTTTAACGATGCAGGAGAAGCACGTTTGTTTGGATTTTTTTCTTTCACGCTGAGCCGAAGGTCCTGGCAGTAAACATCTGGAAGCTTGTCCACTATAAATTGTTTGGGTTTCTTTTCCTCTTTCATGAGGCCATGGTGATATTATACTCTTGGAATGCCTCCTTTCATCTGTTTCCTTTCCACTGACAGTTCGTAAAGGATGGGCCACACTGGGAATGAAAGCTAAGCAGTTATTTCTTAAAATACCCAGGGAATTTAGGCATCATATACCCTGAAATAGATGCCAGAGAAAAACTTCCCTAAGTTATGGCAGCTTCATAAGCCTAGGGCTGCACCTAAATTCCCATGTGGCCTTTAAGGCCTGAACTAATAATTTAAGAAGTCTTAGGAGAGATTCCACCCCAGGTGCACAGGTTCTATAAGGGGCTTGCCCTACTGTTTTCTTTTTCTTAGTAACAGAAATGGTTTTCTACAAAGGACTAGATTTCCTCTGGGAATTCTTTGTTTTTGTTCAGTCTTCCCTATGTCTATTGCACTGACTGCTTCATAAGTAATTAAACTGATGCTTCTTTAAAAAACAAAAATAGGTAAATATGTCCCTGATCCCAATTTTAAAAAAGGAGAGTCAGGATTAGAACACAAGTCTAAGCCCAGACTACATTTTCTTTTATATAGTATTAAGGGATCAAAGCCACATGTACCAGGGCCCACAAGTATTCCAGGCAAACTCTGTACCACTGAGTCAGCCCGTTGGCCTCTTAGCGACTGCTTCCCTAGTTTAATTCTGCATAAGAAGGAAATGTTGACTCAGGGAACTGAGCAGAAAAGGGGCGGAAAGATTGTAAGAGCCATGGTGGGGGAGAACTCCCAGAGACATTGATCCCCTCAGTAACAACATACAAATGGGGGTGGAACCGGGTTGACTCCTAGGCTATCCATAACCCCCTACCCCATGGACTGATCCAGACTGACCACAGAGGAGGATATCCTACTGACCGGGGATAGGGAAGAGGAAAATCAAGGAATTGGGGATACCAACACATTATTTGCTCATTCAATGTATCTAATTTTGGATAACAAAGAAAAAAATAAAAAGAAGGAAATGTTGAGTTTTTAATTGACTATTCGGTGTTATCATACTTTATTATCATATTAATTGAGGGAAATAATCTTGATGATTTCTGTGAACCGGTGACCTTCCTCTGAGTTCGGGGCTCTACGGACTGTAGCCCATCTGTGGACTGTTCCATACAGGTACCACACAAATCAAGGAGGGATATTCAAAATTCAATATTCCCTTAAGGTGGTCTGAGTCCTTCTGTAATGAGGATTGGATGCCCCCCCCCTAAAAAATAAAAAGATTTAATAAGGGTTTTGAAAGCAGAAAGTACCTGTTCCCATATTGGACCTATTGAAGTGACAAATGCCCTAGGGTCCTCCGGCCTTTAATGGCAGGTGCACACCGGCAGAAATGGATGAGCAATGAAGCAGAAGGGACTGAGAATGCCGGATGGGACATGTGTGTTCCCAAGAGGTTTGGGAGGACTAGGGAGAGGCGGATCTGGAGAGATCCAATGTGGCTGTCGCTCTTTCCCTCCTTGCTGCTTGGGGATGGCCGTCATCATGAATGACACAGTAACCATCCAGACCAGGAAGTTCATGACCCCTAGACTGCTTCAGAGAAAACAGATGATCACAGATGTCCTTCACCCGTGGAAGGCTACAGTACCCAAGACAGAAATTCGGGAAAAACTGGCCAAGATGTACAAGACCACACCAGACGTCATCTTTGTGTTGGGATTCAGAACCCATTTTGATGATGGCAAGACAACAGACTTCAGCATGATTTATGATTCCCTGGATTATGCGAAGAAGAATGAGCCCAAGCACAGGCTTGCAAAACAGGGCCTGAATGAGAAGGAAAAGAGAAAGGAACACAAGAACAGAATGAAGAGAGGTAGGGGTCCTGCCAAGGCCAATGTCTGCGCTGGCAGTGAGCTGGGGACTGGACAGCAGCCAAAGGAGTGAAGGCTACAGTGACTTGATCTGCCCCAATGCTGCAAAAGTCTATGGATGACCAGTCCCAGGAAACTGTAAAAACCTCAGCAAAAGACAATGTGGCTGTCATTTGCAAGGACACATAGCAGATGAAGGTCATCTTCCTAGATTTCCAACTCAAGGTCTGTCCTCAAATTCCCCAATTTCCCTGCCAGCTCCTTCCACTCACTGGCTTCCACCCTGCAGTTCTGTTGGCTGGAGGAAATGAAAAAATAATCCAGATTATTTTGAATTAAGTGAAATGTCAAATTACTCTAAATTAACTGATAATAAATCTTGGTATCTAGTAGAATAAAGGCTCAAACTAGATACTAAACTCAGTTATGGAGGAAAAGTGATATTTTCTTACTCAACACAATCTAAACCACAGACATATTGAAAGAATAAGGTATTTTCCATCTCTACAATTTTTAACTTTTTATTTTTCATTGACAGCGTCCATAATTATAGACTATAAACCATTATGATTCCCTCCCCCTCCCTGATTTTCTTCCCCCTCTCAATTAGTCTCTGTTTTGTTTCAGTGTCATCATCTTTTCTTCCCATTATGTATAGGTATTATCAGGCAGTACGAAATAATGGAAAATTTTAGATATTCACAAAAGTAGAACAAAATACAATGAACTCCTATTCTAATGGTTACCAAGATGTTGTCAGTTTTTAAATATATATATATTCATTTTCATTTATTTGTGTATATTTTCCCGTATATTTGTTCATTTATTTGTGTGTTTGTATGCATGTGTACCATGTCACACATTTACAGGTCAGAGGAGTTCTCTGTATTCCATCTTTGTAGAGATAGGGTCTTTTGCCACTGCAAACAAGACTGCCCATGAATGGCTTTATGTGGGCACTGGGAAATTGAACCCAGACTGGCAGGCTTTGCAAGCAAGTGCCTTTGACCACTGAGCCATCTCCCCAGCCCAAGTTACTATCAATCTTATGTCTTCTATCACCCCACATTCTCCATACCCCGCCTTGCCCCCACATACACACCCACACACACTTTATTGTGGAATTTTTTCTTTGTTGTATTGGGGATCAAACCCAGGGCCTTTCCCATGCTAGGCAAATGCTCTCTGCTCCCCCACATATACACTACCCCCCCCCATTTTGCAATATTTTATAATAAATTTTAGCACCATATAATTTCATGCCAAAATTTTTGTCTTTAATATATAAAGAACTGTTCTTATTGCCAATATAACATTATCACACCTAATTAAATAAGCAGTAATGCTGTAAAATGATACAATATTTTATTCCTGGTCAAGTCCCCCCTAGTTCTCTTACAAGCATTTCAAGGCTGGTATGTTTGCGTCATGATCCAAGCAAGGTTCATCTATTGCATTTTGGAAATAGATCTCTTAAGTCCCTTTTACGTGGAAATGTTTGCCCTCTAAAGTCTGGGATTGTTAAAGTTCTATGCACTTCTGATGACTTCCATCTGTAGTCTCAAACCTAAATGGACAATCCTACAAGCTGATGTCAGTGTGGGAATTGTTCTAGAGAACTCCTCTCAAAGGGATCTGGCTCCCTCTAATGCTCCTTTTGAGTATAACTTTATGAAGCTCAGCCAATTTAGAAATAAAAAATTATCCTGATATAAGTGCAGGACCCTGCTGTTTCTTACTTTGCACCACTGAACAATGAGTGTTGTTAGTACTGAAAGATAAAAGAAGCTGAATGCTGACTTCCTCACTCTAGTCCTCATCCTATTCCGTCATTCATTCCAACGCCAGCCTCATTTATGCTGGAGTCTCGCACTATTTCTGTTATCTCCAAATATTCCATGAGTATCCCAATTACATTAGTATGTCTTTTCCCAAACTGCTTCTACTTAATATTATTCATGACTAGATTTGGGTTAGACTAGGGGAGGGGGGAAGGAATTATTCCAAAAGCAAGTAATTGTCCTTTAGCTGCTTTTGTCATGAAGAGACACAGAACAGAGAGAGACAATGTGAAAGAAACGCCTATATGAGGTTTACAGTAATCCCAAGGACCAGGCTATGTCACGAGAAGGCAAGAACATATAGACCACAAATGATACATTTTACATTAATATATTTTAAATAATAAGGTATTTAAAATACGTTGAAATAATCTATTTTAGAATAATTGATTGTACAAAGTATTATAATTGATATATAAAAGATATATCTAGGGCTGGAGAGATGGCTCAGCAGTTAAGGAGTTTGCCTGAAGAACCTGGCAACCAGAGTTCAATTCCCCAGGACCCACATAAAGCCAGATGCACAGGGTGGCACATGCATCTGGAGATCATTTGCAGTAGCTGGAGACCCTGGTGAACCCATTCTCTCTGTCTGTCTCTCCTCTATCTCTCTCTGCTTGCAAACAAATTCTAATTTTTTAAAAAATACATCTAATCGAGGAATGTTTGCTTACCTTAAAAAATCCCGTATCTGAGTCTGTGAAAATTTTGTATTTTCTGACACAGCTATGCTGTTTTAAGCATACTTTGGTATTTATAGAATCAAAAATGCATCGTTACTATGCCATAAGCCATAATAAAGATTTATTTCTGAAAGAAATACAGCTGAGCCAGGTATGGTGGTGCTGCTCGTAACCTCGGCACTAGAGAGACTAAGGCAGGAAAATCTTGAGTTTAAGGCCAGCTTTGGCAATGTAGCAAAACCCTGCCAGGAGACAAGTAGAGGCAGGAGTGTGCTGAAGAAGGAGGAGAAAGAGAAGGAGCCCTGAGTTGAAGTCAAGAGAGGCAAAGTGTACACTGAAATCCACCTCTGGAACAAGGCATGGATCCTGTTGCGGTCAGCTTTCTAGTTGCTGCGCAGAAAGAACCCAAACAAAAGCGGCTTGTGGAGGAATGGGTTTATTTGGCTTATGGACTCGAGGGGAGACTCCATCCTGGCAGGGAAAACGATGGCATGAGCAGAGGGCTGGACATCGCCTCCGCCACAGCATTGCAAATAGTGGCAGGAAGGTGTGCCAAACACTGGCAAGGGGAAGCTGATTTATAACCCCATAAGCCCACCCCCAACAACACAGCTCCATCGAGGGTGTAAACCCAAACTGCCATCAGCTGAGGATCGATCTATCAGAACACATTCATTTGTTTGTGGGGGACACCTGGATCAAACCATGACAGATCCCAGCAGTGCCCCTTCACAGACCAGGGTACCAGCAGCAGCTCGCCCCCTGCACACCTAAGAAATCTATTCCGCTGTGTTAAGACAATGTCAAGTTCAGGAGAACGCTGTCACTTTTAAATTCTTCACCAAAAGCTAAGATTCAACAAAATCCTATAGGGTTTCGATTAAATGTGATTTCAGTCTCCAGCCAGCACAAACCTGACTGGTTTGCTTATCATTCCCTGTCAGTGCTGAGCTTCAATCCAGGAGGGATTCAAGCAATAGCGAAAGGGACCCACGTCAGCTCAGATCCTTGGAAACGCACCACTGTATAATTGCTTTATTTTTGCAATTATATGTTGGCAAGATTATAGCAAGAAAGTATTCCTACTATGAGTCATTGAGGCCAGAATGAGGAATTTTCTCCATTATCTGGCCTAAGAGAGAGCACAGAGGGAGGGGCAGGCAGAAGTCTTCTTGAATGGGCGAGGGTGAATTGTACCTCGCATGTACAGATTAACATGTCTTTGGCCATTCCTCCCCAGCTAATGTCAGAAACAGAACAGAGTCCCTTGTCACGAGAGTACATGGCAACACGAGCACCCTGAAGAACAGTGAAAACTGGGAGAGACTGGCCCTTCCATGAATTCTTACAGAAGGATAATTTCTAATTAATTCTCCCTGACCTTATGAACCCATCTTGGGAGATGACTATATATACAGTTGATTGTTGGTGTTTATGCCCTGTAAAGTAGTTAAAGAACACTGAACCCCAATATTGAACCATCACCCCAAGGAGATACACGGGCTTAGGTTTCTACAAGCCTCTGGTCACATTTTTCAGAAACTGAAAAGACATCACCTTGTTTTCTGTATTTTTGTTTCAGGGCATTTTTTTTACCCATTCCAAGCCCCTCACTTACAGGTTCACACAGCCTGGCAGAGTCCAGCTCAGTTCCCGGGAGGCTGAAGGTTACGTGTAAAAAGCATATTTCTGAAAGATTCCTCTCTGAGGACAGGAAGGTCTGAAAAAAAATCCAGATCAGGGCCTACTGAGAGTAGGGAAGCCTCCCAAGCTCTCTGAAGCACACGGATAAAGAGAAACACTGGAGCCTTCTGGTGCCGCAGTTGTTGGATTCGACTTCTTGAATTCAAATCCAAGCTACGTATGCCTAGTGTTTCCTTGCCAACAACGTTGCTCCATCCAGCAGTGTCATGATGGGTCAGCTGTACCAGAAAATGAAGAAGGTGTCTTCCATACACTGGCTGGAAATGTCCATGGCCCATAATGCCACTTCCCGTGAGGTGGGGGCTCCACAAGGAGAACAATAACCCTCTTATTATTGTTAATAATAATAATAATTGGTTAATAACCAATAACAATAAGGAGAACAATGACCCTCTTCACTGATCCCCCCTCCTCTTTCTTCATAATCAAACTCCATCTCCATCTCCAGAACGAGCCCTTAGTGATGTGTGAGACTTTCTCTTCAGCCCTCTTGATATGTCGTGATACAGTGATTCCTGCTTCAGTTATGCCTCTGAAACTTTAAGGGGACCTCCAGGGATGACATCACTCTCATAGAAGATGTCGCAGCATCAAGCAGGGTCTTATTGCCCTTTCCTTCCTCCTACAGAAAAGTCCTGAAGCAAAGCAAATGCAAGGAGACTGTCCAAATCACATTAATAATGTACTCAGAATGGGATCATATCTTTTCTATGACGGAGACGAATGAAAGGAATGGCTACCATGGGCTACTAAGAGCCAAGCCTCAGTCTAAGGACATCATTTGATTAATTCAAAACTTGATGACATCAGGCTGGAGATTGCTCAGTGGTTAAGGCACTTGCCTGCAAAGTACCCACATAAAGCTGGATGCACAAAGCAGTGCACACATCTGGAGTCTGTTTGCAGAGGCCGGAGGCCCTAGCATGCCCATTCTCTCTCTCTCTCTCTCTCTCTCTCTCTCTCTCTCTCTCTCTCTCTCTCTCGTTTCTTTGCTTGCAAATAAATAATTCTTTAAAAATTTTATAAGGTCATAGCTGGGCATGGTGGCGCACGCCTTTAATCCCAGCACTCGGGAGGAAGAGGTAGGAGGCTTGCCATGAGTTCAAGGCCACCCTGAGACTACATAGTGAATTCCAGGTCAGCCTGGACTAGAGCGAGACCCTACCTCGAAAAACCAAAAAAAAAAAAATTATAAAATCATCACTATTATCTCTATTTTGTAAATGTGGAAACCAAAAACCCAAAGTCACAAGTCAGTAAATACGTTGCTAAGAATCAATCTCAAACCAACTAAGCTCCAAAGCCCTTGCTCTCCCCATGTGATGCCCACAGTGTCCTGACAGAATCACTAATTGAAAAAAGAAAAAGAAAAAACTATGTTAACCAGCTTGATGAGGGTTGGAGAAGAGGGACTTAGTCTCATCTGGAAAACATATATTTTATAACATTTTTCTGGGAAATATTTTTTTAAAAACAAAAACTGTTCGTTTGTATATAATAAAAAAAACACTAAATTTTTTATGAGCATGATATATAGGCTGGCTCTCCATTTCAGAAATGCAGGCTATAAATGGATGAGAAGGGGAATAGAAGATTAAATGTCACAATGAAAGTTCAGGAGAGGACAATTAACACCAGCCAGTCAGTTTAATCCTCTTGAACACCACTAATCATTTCAGACACATCAATTTTCAAGTGATGCGCAGCATGAGTCAAGAGCACGGGATGGGGGAATGGAGCCGGGAAGGCCAGTTAGGAGATTACAACAACCCAAGGGTGAGTCATTCCAGTAGCATCTTAGAGGAATGATCTGGAGCCAGAATCCACAGTGCTTGGTGACTTATAGAATATAGACGCATAGAATGCAGGAAGGAGTAGGGTTTTCAACTGTCAAACAAGAGAAGGATGAACCGTGAGCATTTTATACAAACTTTAGACAGCTTTCCCATAAACATGTTTTCATCCAAAGCAAGTTGCTTTTCCCAGTGTTCAGACCGATTCCTTGGAAACACTACCTTTCTCACATTTTCACTGCTTATTCCTTTCATACAGTCACTTATTATTTGTTTGAAAATGATTTTTTTCAGGAAACACTGTGGAAAACATTATATCATACTCCATACGCTTCTTCCCACCCACCCCTGGACATCTCGATCCTCTGAGATAGTACTTTCATAACGGTCAAATCAAGACAATATTTCCCTGAGATGATTCTCTCTAGCATGAAGTTCATTTTAAAAAAAAATCAAAGGAGCAAACTCTGTCCCTTTGCCTTCCTCAGCATTACTAGAAATGTGCAAACTTGCAGATACTCTTAGCATGTGTACATGCTATGCAGTATTTTCTCCTGACTGAGACAGTTCAACATGTCAGTCATTAATGGATAGACTGCTCAAAGACCTTAAGAGGGCCTGAGTGGACTTCTCCCACCGACAATATCCAGACAGACCCAAAAAGTCTTCATAACCATCAAATTAAATCATAAGGGACTTGGGCCTTGCTGTGAAGCCAAGTCAAGAGACCAGCAAATGGAGAAGGACACTCTAGGCAAGTCCAGGGAACATGCCCCATGCCTCCATGCCACAGCAGTTACTGGCCAAGCTGCCTGACCAGAACGGAAAGAGATGTCCTGTGATTCAGGTTTGTCTTCCCAAAGAGAATTTCCTACACTGGAGAAAATAATGTAAAGAGGAAACACCGAGGTATTGTAACAAGAGAACAAAAATCAATATTAATATTGTGTTGACAAGAAGGAGTAGTCATCCACACAGTGTAGGGATGAACCTTTATACCAGGCACAGTTTATGGATGAAAGGATTTATTGAAGTTAGAGATCCAGGGGAAGTTTCATAATGGTGAAAAAGGTTGGCCCCCTTTCACAGGTCCAAGCAGAGAGAAAAAGACCACCACCAGTACCTCAAACGAGCACACTCAAACTGTCAAACTCAGTAGGGAACTCCAGGCTTGAGCTCAGACTGCTCTGTGTATATGTATAGCTGGAATTCCAAACCCAACCCAGAAGCACCTTAGGGCTGGACCCTAGGATCCAGCCAAGATGACACCCCCTCCAGCCAGGCAGCTGGAGAAAAACTTTAATGAACTCTTAAATCTATTGGGGGACGTTTGTTTAAATTACAACTACATAACACACACACACACACACACAGAAAAAAAAAAAGATTCCTAGACCAATGAACACACATTTATTAGATACTTATTAAGTGCAAAATCCTATATTCAATTCTGCAGGGATAACAAAAAATATTCTATAAACTTCATAAGCATTTGTGGAATGTGTGCTCCATGCCAGGTGCTGTTATAAACTGGGAAGAACAGAAAAAGTTCTTACCCACGGAGCAGGGTGATGTAAAAAACAGAGGCCCACACCCAAAACCATCTGCAAAAATGGAGGCTCCCCAAACTTCTTTGAAGAAAGCCAGGTTTACCAGTTGTGCATGGCTGTCATAACAGATGACGACTATGAGAACCAAAAGTCATTCTCCCACAGTCTGGGGGCTAAAAGTCTAGAACCAGTGTGCCCACATCGCTTTCTGAAGGTTCCAGAGAAAACACTTTTCTTGCCTCTTCCTTCCAGCCTCCAGCAGCCCTTCCTCTTCTTTGATTGCTAGGTGTATCACAACTCTCTTCCTCTCAGTCTGTTTGGGCTGCTGACAGAATACCAGGCTGGGAAGCTTCTAAATGACAGGAATTGATTGCTCACAGTTCCAGAGGCTGGAGCTCACACATGAGGTCACGTGAAGATTTTCTCTCTGGTGAGGACTTGACTACAGTTGGTGCCGGAGTTAGTTGGGATTACTGGAGCTGTGGGGATGGAACAAACCGTTTGGCTCTTGATGAGGCCCTGGCTTCTAATGTCCAGGGACTGTTATGGACTGGATGCTTAGCCCTCATGGTTCATAGGTCCAAACTCTAATACCCAGTGTGATGTTATGGTTTGGATATAAAATGTTCCCAAAAGCGCAATATCAAGGGTTTGGTCCCCAGTTGATGGAGCTCCTGGGAGGGAATTATATCATGGGCTTGCTGACCTCAACATGGGGTTACCCATGAGTGAGCTCAGGGCCCACTGGACCACTAGGAGGTATGGGAAGAAGTTGTTGCAGTCAGCTTTCTAGTTGCTGCGCAGAAAGAACCCAAACAAAAGCGGCTTGTGGAGGAATGGGTTTATTAGGCTTATGGACTCCAGGGGAGACTCCATCCTGGCAGGGAAAACGATGGCATGAGCAGAGGGGTGGACATCACCTCCGCCACAGCACTGCAAACAGCGGCAGGAAGGTGTGCCAAATACTGGCAAGGGGAAGCTGGCTTATAACCCCCATAAGCCCGCCCCCAACAACACAGCTCCATCGAGGTTGTAAAATCCAAACTGCCATCAGCTGAGGATCGATTACCCAGAACACATTCATTTGTGGGGACACCTGGATCAAACCATGAGACAAGTCAATGATGATGTGTCTCTGATGAGTAAGATGGTCTGTCCCCAGACCCTCCCCCCTTCCCAGTTGGCTCAAGGTGAGCATCTTTCCCCTGTCATACCCTCCTCACCATGATGGCCTGCCCTGCCACCGACCCAGTGATAGACTAGCAACCATTGGACTAAAGCCATAAGCCAAAATAAATCCTTTAGTTCTCAGGTGTTTTGTCACAGTGATGGAAGTCTAACATGGATGATATTTAGTGGGACTTCTTGAAGGTAACCAGTCAAGACGGGAGCCATGTGATGGCTAAAGAGAGACAATGGAGAGCTTGTTTCTCCAGCAACACGGCCCCACCATGCCTGTCCCCTACCAGCATCCTCCGCTCTGTAAACAGAACTTTGTGGAGCTGTCTGCTCTGTGGGAAGCAGCTGACCATGCCCTGTGGTGCACAGAAGACTTGAAGGTGAACGTAGCCCCACTTCTTGAGTTTTGCTGTTTTGGGTCGGAAACACAAGATTTAAGTGAATGTAAACTATTTACACATTTAAAAAATAAGTACTAAATAATGTAACTCATTATGGACAATAAATTTATATTTAAAAAAATTAGAACTTAATAGGATTTTCTTATGATTTCCTTCTAACAGAAATAGTTCAAATAATCATAACCATGTTTAACTTTGAGATGAGAAAAATGTATTTTTATTATAACATTAGGGAAATCTCTGTGGTGCTCCCAAGATTTTAAAATTGGCTTAATCTGAAGCTAACTTCAAGAGAATCAAACACTTTCAAACAAACCATTGTGGTATTTTCTTTTTATTTGTTTCATTATTGTACTGTTAAAGCAATAGTATTTGAGGAATAAAATCGTGGATGTTCAGACAATAGGTGGCCCTTATTTTAATAGTGGCTCAACTTACAATTCAATTTTTCTATGATTTTTTGACTTCTCAATGGTATAAAAATAATGTACCACCAGGTGTGGTAGCCCACACCTTTAGTCCCAGCACTCGGGAAGCAGAGGTAGGAGGATCACCATGAGTTCAAGGCCACCCTGAGACTACATAGTGAATTCCAGGTCAGCCAGGGCTAAAGTGAGACCCTACCTCAAAAAAAATAAAATAAAATAAAAGTAATACACCTTCAATAGAAATTCAAGCTTTGAATTTTGGTCTTTTTTAGGCTCCCTGGAAACACTGGTGATTGACAGCTGCCTGTCACCTGTGGTCACCAGGTAAGCCGTGGATCTTGACGGTGACTGTGTGGAAGGGCTAGGATGTTCAGTCCATTACATGTCTTAAGTGCATTTATGACCCATGATATTTTTAACTTACAAAGCTTGTCTGGGTGTAATCCCTCCGTAACACAAGGATCATCTATAATAGCAATTGTATAGATTTCTTTAAAATTCCTCACAGTTTTAACAGGAGACCTAATACTTTCCAACTACTTTCTAAAGTGATCTCTGCCAGTATTCTAATCCTATGTGGAGTAAACAAACTTTGTACATGTTCAGAAAGCACAAGTGGTAGCCGTCCAACCCTGTCATGTTAGAGGTAAGACTACATTTTCCAATAATTGGGAATTGCAGAGAAAATGAGATTTCTTTAAAGTTTAGTGAGGTTTTTTTCTAACATTTTATTTAGCTATTATTTGTGTATTCAGGGACTGGGTTAAGCATCAGCCCCCTTCCTTGTCAGTTGGTAACTTGAGAAAAGTGGTTTAACTTCTCCAAACCCCTACAACAGGAAGACAAGAATGCCCACAATGCAGTCTGCTCGTTAGCATGAAATGAAATAATATGTGCTGAGCAGGGTACAGTCACCACTCAATAAAGGAAAGCAGCTATTATCACACCTGGGCTGAGATTTCATTAACTAACCTTTTGCCCTATTAATTTCGTGAGCTCTGCTTTAAATAGGTAAGTGTCAGAAGAAGACCCGATAATGTCAATGTGTGTCCTGTAAATATTAACCAAAACCCTAAGATGCCTGTCACGTAGTTGTTCACAAGCGCACTCGATATTTAATTTCTCTCTACTTCCCTTTCCTTCCAAAAGCAAGGTCTCTTTTCTGAGCTCAAGGTGAAGGCCTTGGTACCAACCCTCAATGAGCCTTTTGGCGCACTGGGCATTGCTAGGCTGGGATCCATGGTGAGCATCTTGTAGACAAATGGTGGTGACGTCACCATCCACCCTCTCCTGACAGAGAACACCTAAGCTTCTCAGTGTGCGTTTGTAAAAGCCACACTTGTATTTTAGGTAAAGAAAAACATCAGTATCCAGCACAAGCGTTTCTCTGCTTCTAGAAGCAGGTAGGGAGGTCCTGACTGTCACCACGGGATTCTCACTTTCCTGCTGATCCTTCTGGGGGCTCTGACTGCTCCCGCTTCTCCCCTCACTGACATAACTCCTGTCTTTTTCCAAAAGAGAAGTTGCTCTTGCTAGCAAAAATTCCTTGAGCCTCTTGATAGCCAGAAATGATCCTTCCACAGAGATTTTTCCTTTGGGCTCCAACGGGCTGAAGGTTAAAGTCGGGAGTTTCTTTTTCAAGTCCATCACCAGGCTTTCTAACGCGATTTGACTCCGAAAAACAGACAGATCAAGGAGTGCCTTCACAGAGCCGAAGACCTAAGAGTGAAAAGGGAACCATGAAGACAGTGCCACCTTGTGTTGCCAATTTCAAACACCATGCCTTTGCTTAGGGCTTGGTTTTCTCCAGCACAACAGTTGCCCTAAATCCTGGCTAGATGACCACACCCAGACCTCCTGCTTCTTACATCAAACATTCCTTCAAAGGAGCCCAGCATTGAGTGTGGGGCTCACAGCCACTCACCACATAACCCCACAAAAGAGAGCAGCAAAATGCTATTTTGAAACCACATGTGTTTTCAAATACAGATTTTATATATATATATGTATATATATATATACATATATATGTATGTATATATATATATGGTCATGGTTCGAGCCATCCCTGCCCTCCTCTCCAGATCTGAAGGTCACCGGATGCCTGCTCAACTTCCCTAAGAGCACAGTGGACAAGCCAGCACTTGGGATGTTTCCTTCTATTCTTAGTCCCACCTTCGAAAGCTCCATTTTCATATTCATCATGATCTTTCCCCAAAACGAGTTGATGCCTCCTATTATCTGTGACAGCACTAAAGTTCACTGTCACCTTAAAAGCACCAAATGAGACACACAGAGAGAAATATAAACGCAAAATTTCAAGAGACAGGTTTGGCCTTTAACAAGTAAGATTTAGAAGTCCGCATTTTCTTTCCTAAAAAGTCAGGAGGCAAGAATGGTTTGTGAGAAGACCTCACAGACTAAGTGGGCCCAGGACTCCCGTCACACCCTCAGCCCACACCTCACCTTTTCACTGAAGTGAGAAACTGTGAGTTGAGCCTTTGTTGACGTGTGGTATTTATTTTGTCTGACGACATTCTCTGCGGCTAGGTAGAAACAGCATCAAATGTGTTTGTGGCATAGCACACTAATATTTAATAGTTATATAGAAAGTAAGATTTTTTCAACATTTTCCCTCTAAATCCAACATTTACATAGGCCGGCACAAAGGCTGGTCTTTTCACTGTTTTGTCTAGTTTTTCCCAGCAGCCTGCAGGCCATGAGGAAGACTGCCCACCCATGAGGCTGGAGGAGCTGGAGGTGACATGGGGGGGGGGACACAAGAGCCCAACTTCATCTCACATCCAAGTCACGTTTCCGATTCAAGGGGACCAGTAACAGTGCAGATCCTTTACAACAACACCTGCTCGAAGACTTGAACACAGCCACTAAAAATCCCCACACTATTGCTTATTTGTGAGATTAGATACAATCTAAGTGGACTTTTGTTTGTTTGTTTATTTGTTTGTTTGTTTTATAAGTTTCAACAGTATTTTCCTTCTAAGATTACAAAGAATTTGATTAGGAAATACCTTTTTTATCTTTGAATATTACAAATGCAACTCCCTTGGCTCTTGTTGGATAGATCATGGCTTCCACACTTCCACCCTCGTCTTGAAAGCAACTCTTCGCCAATATGGCCGGTAACTGATCCTTCGAGAGGCCGACTGGAAGTCCAGCAACTACAACTGCTCTCTCAAAAGCTGTGGAGTCCTTGGCTTTCATAACCGATGCCTGTATAAAAACAGTAGGCATAAAACTCGACATAAAAGTGACTGTGTTACCTTAGTCAATAGACATGAGACTTCAGCTTATTTATTTATGTGTGTGTTTGGGGGAGGCGAGGGGCTCACTGTGGTCTCTTGCCACTTCAAGCAAATGGCTACATGATGGCTGGGGCACTGGCCGTCGAGGGTCTTTAACCGCTGAGCCATCTCCCTTTGGACAATCCTCATACATGGGCATAATGTATTTTGATCATAATTCCTTCCCATTACTTGCTTGTTCCCCTCCTCCACCTCTTAGTTTGACTGTCAGAATCAGAGAGAGGTTAACAATAATAAGAATAGTAAGGGGCTGTGGTGGCATAAATCTCACCATCCCCATGTGCCAGAGGTGAGCCTGGGTCATGCTGGGCACAGAGCACTGAGGGCCACATCCTCCTCTGGGTTCACTCCTGGATCTGTGAGTTATCTACTTAGAGGGCTGCTATCTGTCCCCACTCCTATGTGAGGACGCAGACCTGATGGCTTCTCCCAAAATGTGCAGTTAGTCCAGGCTGACTGTACCTGACTAGTGCAGATGTCTGCTGACTGTACTCAGATTAAGACTCCCCTGAGGATGGACAGAGGAGGGCAAAAGGACAGTCTAAACACAGTGCCCCGTCCATCCCCAAAGCCCTTTAAAATGAACGTGAGAATAAAATCAGCTCAGCGCATCAGCCAGTGCAACAGGTTTCAACCAATGTCCAAGACTGGAAATCCCCAGAGATGGATGGAAGATGCTAGAAGCAGCTAGAATGAGAAAGGGGGGTTGCAGAACCAAGGCCACAGCTCAGCAGAGCCTCAGAAATGGGAAAGAAACAAGCAGGGCGGGTTGTAGGTGGCTGTGGGTAGACCTGCTCCAGCTTCTTCCCCGAATCGCCTACCCCCAAATTTCAGGCACACAAGCTTGAGCATGTACAGAACTCATTACCGTGGAGGCATCTGGGACAGAACCTCCAAGAAAACACTGAGGATTATGTTACTTAAGAAAAAAAGAAGAGAACCCAATGGGAATAGGATCAATTTGCAGTATGTTCATATATTAAAGTTCCAATGAAAGTTTTTAAAAGAGCCTAAATTAAGCCTGGACATGCCTGAACAAGCGCCCCTCACCCACTTCTTAACATTTAAGGACCCTAAGCAAACTGAAGTGCAACATGATCTTAAGAAAGGGAAAGGAAGGGACAGGGATAATGTGGCCTAGCTGCTGAAACATTTCCTGTAAATGGAAAAGTTACACATGACATTGGACCAAAAGGAGAAAAAATAATCACGGCACAAATTAGGCCTTGCTGTAAACAAAATTTCCTGTTCAGAATGCACTATTGCTGTTTTCTTAACTTTTATACTAAACTTGCTAAGTTTTCAAAATACCAAAGATTTAAATACCTATAGAATAAAATGTAAATATTCAACCCTATCAAGGTAAGAATAAAGGCAGAACTAATCAAAATTGAGAAAATAGGGTGGAATAATCTTTTACATTACAAAGACTCATGTAGTATTATCCACATTGAGTTTTTATGACTGCTACAAAAAAAACAAAGAAAAATTCAAAATACTATTACAGAACAATTTTCAAACTTGAAAGGTTAGAAAAGCAGTCAGAAGTTACCTGAGTAAACCCTGATATCATAGTAGAATCAGAAAATGACTAAAATCAATGGTGACTGCCCCCAGGACACGCAGCTCTTGGGTATTTCAACCAGGGGCTGATTAAAAAAAAAAAAAGATGGTGGGCTGGAGAGATGCTCAGCAGTTAAAGTGCTTGCCTGCAAAACCTAACATCCCAAGTCCGATTCCCCAGAACCCACATAAAGCCAGATGCACGAAGGGGTAGCCTTCTGGAGTAGCCTTGCAGTGGCTGGAGGCCCTGGCATGCCCATTCTCTCTCTGTCTCTGTGTCCATCTCTCTCTGCTTGCAGATTAACAATAATTTAGAAAACAACAAAAAAAGATGGTGAAAAATGTACTTATTGAATGACACTTTTTAAACTCACAATGGACCTCTGAATTTCTCAAAATATGTAATATCTTGTCACTTAATCAGTTAACAAATACTGTATTAATTAAGCCTGTCTTCTATGCCTGGCAATCTACCCTGTACTAGAAACGATGTATACACAGAAAGTATGTACTCCCTACTCTGAAATTCAGTTCTCCCACAAACAAATAAAAGAAAATGAGGATGCACTATGCACGGGACACTAGGTTAGGCTTGACAATTAACACAACAGAGGCTTCTGTCTTGTGGAAGAGAAGGAAGCAGACACAGAGTCAGAGCTGAGCATGCAGAGAAGACCAACTATTCCTCTACAAACCATCCAAAATAAAATCCTAAAATCCCAATACATGGCATCCAGGATTAGGAAGCAAGCTTACTTCTGGCTAAAGCCATCCACAAAAAGGCCCCATGAAAGAGAGATTCTGAAGGCTGAAGGGAAATTTGAACTGATCAAGCAAAGATGCCAAGATTTTGGTAACTGCAAATGGGCATCCTGGGAGGATGCTTATGTTGACAGAAATTGAAACCAAAAGGCCAGGGCACAGTGGCACACACCTTTAACCCAGGCAGAGGTAAGAGGATCGCCAGGAGTTCAAGGCCAGCCTGGAATTATACAGTGAATTCCAGGTCAGAAGTAAAAACAGAGAGTTCCTGAAAATAAAAGGGCGTAACAAATCTTTTGGCTTTTTGGTATCAGAAATACTTTCTTCTTTTTAAATTTTTATTTAGTTCAATAGTTATTTGTGTATGTGTGTGCATGCCAGGGTTTCTTGCCACTGCAAACAAATGCCAGATGCATGCACCACTTTTTGGGTCTGGCTTTATATGGACTTAGTGAGCAATTGACCCTAGGCTGGCAGGCTTTGCAGGCAAACATCTTCAACCATTGAGTCATTTCCCCAGCCCCCAAAATAAGTTTAATGGGGGGGGGGGGAGAGGAAACAATTTGTCTAGATTGCATAATGAAAAAATAAAAATGCACCAGACCTAAGTGTCCTTACACCCAAGAGGCTTGATGTAATTTTCCCAAGATAATTCTCCTTGACAAGAACCAAAACTGCCCAGAGATCTTTCAGATTTTCCAGGAAGCTGACACCATTGCATTTTTCTTGACAGACTGTTCAGTCAGCCCACACCAGCTCAGTGGTAAGTGGCAGGTGAATTACTTTTCTCTTCGTTCTTCATCAGGATCAAAGACAAGCTTTCAATCAAGGCCCTCATCAATTCGAACGTCCTATTTCCCAATCCAAGTGTCTATAACATGATTTACCTTTAAAAATCAAGGAAATATCCTGAGCCCGTATACTTTTTAGAGAGAGAGGGAGTGAACCTAGCCTGGAAGCCCTCACTAAACTATGAATCGTCTCATGGACTTTCGAGGACCTGTGTATTCTTTAGCTTTCTTGCATCTGCTCTTGAGCTCAGTTAGGAGCTCTGAAAAGTATTCCTCTCCTCTGTCCATGAGGAAGAAGAAAAAGAAATGGCCTGGGGAAAGACTGTGAAAGGTCCCTTTCCATCGGGTTTTGGATGGCTCAGCGGTTAGACACTGGCCAGGCTTCAGTTCCCAAAGCCACGTGAAGCCAGCTGGTCTGCGGTCTCTAAAGACTCGTCTGTCTGTCCTGTCTGTCTGTCTGTCTCTGTCTGTCCTGTCTGTCTGTCTGTCAGTCTCTGTCTGTGTCTGAGTCTGTCTGTCTCTGTCTCTCTCTCTCTCTCTCTTTCATACAAATGAACTTTTTAAGGGCCCAGCTTTCAGCCATTATCTTCTAAAGCAAAAGAGTTAAAAGGAAAGCTTGCTTGGTTCTTTATGAAACCCCAAGGGGAGAGGCAGTCCCTGCTCTGCTTTCGGGTTTGCTTCCTCAAAATCACGTGGGTTGTGTTTCGTTTTCCTACTCGGACTCCAGGTAAACAAAACCGCCCTCCTCTCAGGCATTCCTGCGACGGCAGGATCTCAGAGAAGTAAAGGGCTCTGGCGAGCTTGAGGGAGGGAGAGAGGGAAAGAGAGGGGGAGGCCGGGGGCGCGGCTCAGTGCTTGCAGGCCCTTGCTCGCAAAGCCCGCTGGCCCAGGATGGAAGCCCCGGGGCGCATAAAGCCAGGCGCACGCAGGGCACGTGCATCTGGAGACTGTTTGCTGCGGCTGGAGACCCTGGGGCACCCTCCCTCCCTCCCCCTCGCTCTAGAGACCCTGGTGCACCCTCCC
>PVHP010015791.1:0-36858 GCA_004024765.1 Zapus hudsonius | reverse complement strand
GCCCACAGCCACAGCCATTAAATCAACACAGGATTAGCCAGTGGAACAGAAACCAACGATTTTCAACACAAAGACCCCTAAGCTCACAACCTTAAAGCAAACTTATTACTCATCCACCACGACTCAGGGAACTATGCGGAAGAGGGGGCGGAAAGATTGTGAGAGCCATGGTGGGGGAGACTATCCAGAGGTACGGACAGGAGAACCTGGCTGAATACTAGGCTATCCATGGTCCCCTGTCACAAGGACTGATCCAGAGGACCCATGGAGGAGGTTATCCAGTGGAGGGGGGAGGGGAGGGCAGTGGGGAATTGGGGATAACAACTCATTGTTTGCCCACTAAATGTTGTAACTCATTATGGATAATAATAAAAAATAAAAATAAAAAAAATAAAAATAAAAATAAAATAAAATAAAATAAAATACATACACATTTAAGTTGTTCTAATCTTCTTTACAAAATATAATAGGTCTGGAGGATGGATTACTTGGTAAAGTACTTGCCTCACAAACATGATGTCCTGAGTTTGGATCTCCAGTTCCAAGGTAAAATGTCATGTATGGTGACATACACATGTAATCCTAGTACTGGAGAGGCAGAGAAGACAGGATCCCCAAGTCTTCCTGGATAGAAAGTCTAGATGAATAATAGAGTTCTGGGTTCAGTGAGTGACCTTGTCTCAAAAAATGTAAGGTGGGACTGGAGGAATGGGTCAGCAGTTAAGGCACTTGCCTGCAAAGCCTAATGACACTGGTTCAATCCCAGTACCCACGTGAAGCCAGGTGCACAAAGTAGTGCATGCATCTGGAGTTCATTTGCAGCAGCTGGAGGCCCTGGCATAACCATTCTCTCTCATACACATACACACTCTCTTTCTCTGCTTGCAAATAAATAAATAAGATTTAAAAATGTAAGGTGGACAGCAATTAAGGAAGATGCCCAATGGCGATCTCTGACCCCCACATGCATGTACATACTTTTGCATTCAAAATCCATGCACAGGCATGTACACACCAGACATGCACACACATGAAAAAAGAATAATGAAATAAAAAGGCAATTTTTAAAAAAATGTGACCTGTTGCCTAACTAAAAAAATGCCCCAGATTAAAATCTAATATTGATCATTTTCCATAAATGAGTTTGCCTTTCTTCATTTGAGTATTCTGAGGAAGACAAACCTTCTAATTTTATTTCACTTTTTCATCTTCTCCTCTTCACTTTTCTCTTGCTCTCATTTGATGTTAAGAATAGTGAGATGAATTTAGGGACTAAGCATGTATTTTCCTTTTTTTTTTTTTTTGCCCTGTCTTTCTACAGTATCGAGGTTGAATGACACAAGAATATAGCATCAGTGTTTTGTTCCTCCCCTAAGTATTTTAACAGAGATGTACAGGTGCTCAGGGCACTACAGCCTGCCATGGGACCACTACAGGGCGGTTCTGAGCACTGACATTTCCTTGTTTCTTTCACCCTTTCCCTTGGACCTCAGCCACAGGGCTGTCCTCACCCATGACCAACACTGTATGCACACATGGGACAGCCAAGTCACAGCCTCTCTAGCATGAAGTGCTGCCTTCATTCCACATCAAGGCCTCAACTCATATCCACTCTCCTCTCCTCAACCAATAGCACATGACTTCCCCTCTTACCAAGAACTACAGTTACTCTGTTACTGAGCTCACCATTGACCATTGTGTCTCCACAATGACATCTCTCATTGCACACATCAGTGACACTGTGCCTGTCGTAACTCCTCTGTCCAAACTCACCTGTGACTACCACTTGACTGATTACAATTAATAATTTGCCTAGAATTTTAACCTGATATTTCTGCCTCCCAGATGACTTCATCAGTCTTCTTAGGTGATATACATTTCATTCCTTTAAGAATTAGTGTCCATCAAGAGTTTCACCTTTCTCCTTCTGTCTTCCCACATTCAAGTGGACCTTACCTCATGCATCTTCTCAAAAATCACAGACAGATAGAAAACCTTCAAAGCTAATCTCTGTTACAGTGATCTTGCTTCTGGGTTACAAATACATTCCCCCAATGCATGTTTTATGGCCAGTCAAAAAAAATTGCATTCATCGTGTTAAAAATGAACCTGTAAGTCCCACCCCAAGTCCTCAGCCTTCTCCTTCACCTGTGATCTAGATTTCTGTTAACTTCATCAAACAGACATGCAAACCTTGGGGCCATCTTCAGTATCTTCTTGTCTGCTGCTCCGCTAGGTCATTTCTGGATGTAAATCTCATATCTTCTTTCAATGCTTAACTTCCAAAAGTCTGGTTCATGTCCACATCCTTGTCCTCAAGGTGGCAACACTGTCTTGAAAGGTCCCCTGATCACTAATGCCCTGCTTCTCTCCGCTCTTGATACAGTCCCCTGCTACTGCCTAAAAAATGATTTTTTTTCTAAAAATATGATTATCTTATCCTCTTGCTTAAAATCCTTTCATAGAACTTCTCAGAGACCTCAAGACAAATGTCAAAGCTCTTATCATAAACTACAAGATCATTACAATCTGTCATGAGTTCCCTTCCCCGCAATTTCAAAGTCAGTCTAAATACTTCAGCAACACAGTGACTTACAGTTTTCCAATTATCCTGGTGCCTGGAAAGAAACTATGTATATATGTTTAAAGGACAGGTAGAAAATTCTAATTTCTCTTTAAAACATCAATGTTTCCACAAACCATATGTATGTAACTCCCAACACTGGACTATATGGCCCCCTGAAACCTGTAACAGAGGTTTTTTCCCCTACATTAAAAAAAAAAAAAAACTTAACTTGGTGCTAGTCCTGCTGTATTGTTGAATAAATTAATGGAAGCAAAGACAAAAAGAGAAAAAAGAGATGGGAGAAAGACTGGTTCTTAATGACACTTTTCCAACAATTTTTAAACTTTATTCTGGTCTTGGTCTGTCTCTATCTTACAAGCATACAACTTCTAAAGCTGGAAACATAATTTTTAATCAAATAATCTAATAAAAATTTTATTTGAAACACAGAGAGAATATTTTCCCTAAAGCATCTAAGAATATTGTAAGAGACCAAACAACTTAGGTATCTGCTAAGAGTTGGGGAATTTTTATTGCTGTTGTTGAATAAGAGAAATGTTAGGAACTAGTAGAATTATTAATTTGCATGTTATCGATATTGAAAGTTATGTATATCTTCAGTAAATTCCACTACCTCCTAACTAAATATCCTGTGCATCCTAGACTACCAAATTAGTTCATATCAGAACACTAATTAATAACTGCTGCAAGAATGAGAACCCTCCCTCCCTCTCTTCCTTTCTTCCTTCCTTCCTTCCTTTCTTCCTTCCTTCCTTCCTTTCTTCCTTCCTTTCTTCCTTCCTTCCTTCCTTTTCCAAGTCTCTGTGACACAGCCAGCAAAGGTCTTTTCCTTTTCCCACAGCTTATGTGTGGGCAATAGTACACCCTGGACAATGTCCAGTCTGGTGCTTCTTTACATGGGAAAGATTTGGGTGAGAATGCTAAATTTCCAGGAGGTTCTGGTTCTTCCCCATTAGCTGAAAGAACTGTCATAAGGTGGTATAAACTCACATGGCCATCAGAATAATTTCCCAACAAAGTGACAAAACAATGAATAATTCTCTCTCTCTCTCTCTCTCTCTCTCTCTCTCTCTCTCTCTCTCTCTTTCTCACTCTCTCTCTCATAAATTGGGATCTCATGGGATGATCTTGCTAGGAGAAGTACTACATTTCTGACAATTAAAAGCAATGTCAAAAATGTACTCTGAGAGGTCTGGCTTGTTAAGGTAGATATTAGGAAAGGAGGTTCATGAGTGCCCCCCTGAAATGTCAAGGTTGTGGAGTACAGATGCAAATTGTATGCAGATAACTATACTCAAGGAAGTGAAAGGTTGGCAGGAGCCATGGAGATGGCAATGATTTTCAAGTGACCCCACAAACAATGAGAACACATTCATTGAAAGACTTTAAGATAAAAATTGAAACAGATACTGTTTTAGAAAGATGATTCTGAGAGCAAATAGAGAGAAGATAAAGACTGAAAGATCATTTATAACGCTTCTGTAATACTCCACAATGGACATGATAGGTTTCAAATACAGGCAGGATAAATAAGTACTGGTACAAAAAAAAATGGGAGAAAGTAGCTAGGAAAAACCAGTCACAGTTTTAGAAGACATTCACCCATCTCACATGAATCCAACCCCAGGTGGTCTAGTTTCCTACCAGTTCCAGGACCTGACCAATATGCATGGAAGTACCTCTCTTCAACTTCAACAGATCTGAGCACTTACATCAGAAGTTCTCACCAGCACTACCCATTAGCAGCCTTTTAACATTAATGATTCCTGGGCTCTGTGCCAGGCACTCCCCTTGTTACAGTCCTGTTGGGTACTCTTGCTTAACAAAATCACTGTGTTCAAATGAAATCACATTAGTAAATACGTGTTCCAGATACTAAAACACGCCTTTCTTAAGTCATGCCCTTTTAAAGTATTCAAACATAAAACCGAGCAGCATATTTGCATGCTCAAATATTTGAAATGCACTTCTTGTTTTATTTATAGTGTTCTGCTGACTGCTTATAACAAAGTTTCCTCTAAATATAATTGAAAGAATCAGTGAAGGATAGTGGGAAACAGAGCTTTAACAGATTAAGAAAATTATGTGACATAAAATAATCATTTTATCTTGTTTTTCTTTCTCAAACCCAACACCCATCAGAATTATATAGGAGGGTTAACCATTCATCAGCTAGGGACTATCTTTGGATATTCAGGAAGCTTACAGAAGGAGCCTGAATTGCATATATTCGACTTCCCTGGGGAGTTTTGATGAGTGTGTGGTCCATAAGCCATTCTTAGAGAAACATGCTCTACTTCTTTTGCACTTGGTTCAGAGTAACAAACAAAAAAATGCCAGAATTTTGCCTCGTTTAAAATATATTTTCCCCTCCTTTCACTGAATTGACGTGTCATCATTAAGGTAGAAATCAGGCTCATCAAAAAGTCTGATATTTTATTAAATTAAGGAATAAATTTTGACATTATATGCTATGAAAAGGATATCACACTGGTTAAAGAGGCTGCCCTGTGGCTAACCTGCCTGAATATGGTCAGCCTCCAACCCCAACAAATTGGGATTTAGAGAGTACTCTGTGCTCACGGGGTTACAAGAATATGATGTTTATTGTCAGGTTCAGTTCAAGATAAAACAGATAAGTTATGTCTCATTTTTATCTTTATAGCATTTTTTTCAAATTTATTTATTGTTAATAATTAAACAAATAGTATGAACAGGTCTTGCCCTGGTACCCCCATTTACCTCCTCCCTCACCCCAATCCACTGATGGGGCCCTCCTCAGTGGGGTTGCTTGAAGTTATGTTTCTTGAGAAGGGTAGATCTTAAGTCAAAAGAAGAAGCCTGGCTCAGGAACCAGGTGAAATGCCAGAAAGAAATAGAGGCCAAGAGAATTATAGCAAACTTAGTTTCACATTAATTCACCAGGTGGTTCTGTGTGAAGCTGATATTGAGCTTGATTTCTGTACAGAATTCCATCTGCTGATGGAAGTTGTTCCTTGCCCTAGTAGCAAATATAAAGGCTCAGATTCCAACACCCTCAATACTCAACCCCAAGGTTAAGTCCCCATCCCACCATCTCTCTTTGTGTGCTCAGCCATATAACGTTGTCTTAGTCCTATTTGCTCTAACTTGAAGTAGTCCCTCCTTTAGAGAGGGTGGTACCTAAGACCCAGGACATAGATGAAACTTCCAAGGCTGAAGAAGCTTCCTAAAATTTACAAGGTTCACAAGTTCTCCCTCTAAGGTTAAAGAAACAATGACAAACTATCCAGGAGACTCTCTTGCTGGCCAAGTGGCCGGCAAGTTATGCAGGGAGCTCCACAGATGCCGAATTGGGCTTTTCAGGAATGAGGCTACCTTTGAATCACACATGCTCAATAAGTTAACATCCTCACCAGTGCTCCTGTAAGTTAACCCTCATTCATGCTCCCATAAGTGACCCCTCACCCATGCTCCGGTAAGTGACCTCTCATTCATGCTCCTGTAAGTGACCCTTTATTCTGCTCTTGTAAGTCACTCCTTATTCATAACCCTATAAGTGACCCTGTGGCAGTTAAATCATACTTTCAGACAAGTTTCACAGATTCCATGCCTGACACCATCTCCCCCTGAGATGGAGGTGTCTCTAGCTAGAGTTTAAACCTAGTTTCTGAAGCTGATTAGTCAGGTATGGACCAACCAGCTGTCTCTCTGACTTACCTAGCCCAGGTCGTAAAAGTAACTGAAACAAAGTCCAGTCCTCTCTCTCTCCCCCATCTGGCTTCCTATAAGAAGGATCACTGAATCTCCAGGGATTGGGAAAGGACCATCCCCAACACCACCACCATAGCCTTGAGGAGTCCCGGATACTCTAGATCTTCTAATTGATAAAGAAGCCAATTTGGGTTATGCCCTTCTCTCCAGGATTCGAATCAATCTTCACAATTGCCTTTAGGGCATATTGGGACAGCACCAAATGTCCTTTATGTAGTCTCTTGCATGTGTTTGGTGAAATTCTCTCTTCCATCACTCCTTCCTTCTCATCCTAGATGTACCAACCCCTTTGTTAGTGAAAGATATTCTTTTCAAATATCTGGAAGAGATGATTTTATCTCCAGTGGGAAATCTCTGCCTTCCGTTGGTAGATCCTTCAGTCTGGACTGACAGAAAAACCATAGGCCAAGATGTCACTGCTACTTCTGTCCAGATATACCTTAAATACCCCACCTATTTCCCCATTCGAAACAATATCCACTAAAATCAGAGAGAGTTCATGGACATAAACCCATAATTGTAGCCTTGAAAAAAACCAAACAAACAGGGATTCCTAAAAGAGTAATCCATCCGTATTCCTCTCCTACTCATGAATTCCTGAAGGAGCCCAATAAATAGTGAATAATTCAGTCCCTCCCCTTGATTAATGGGGCAGTCATCACCCTTCATCATGGAATACCCAATCCTTACACCCTCCTAACTCAGATTCCATTGGAAACTACTCATTACTCAGTCCTGAGCCAGAAGGGTGCTTTTTTTCTATATTTCTCTACACCCAGTCAGCCTTTATTGCCTTTGTAGACTTGGCCTAGAGGATAGAAGAGTCACTTGGACAGTTTTACCCCCAAACTGCTTTAGAGATAATCCCTATTTGTTCGGCCTGGTCTTATCATGGGACATCATAGACTGAATAGTCCTGAGACCATTATATTAAATTATGTAGATGACCTTCTGCTTTGTGGGGCTTCTGAAAAAAAAAAGAGATTTCTTGAGAAACTGACATCCTTTTCAAATTTTTTGGCAAAAAAGAATATATAAAGTCTCAAGATAAAAGTCCAAGTTAATTTGAATGTCGGGACACTTATTTAGGAATAATTCCAGAAGGTGAAAAACTCAGTTTGAATTCTGAATGTATTCAGCCTAACCCCCCCCCCCAGACTATAAAACAACTGAGAGCTTTCCTAGAAGTCACAGGCTATTGCAGAATTTGCAGAGCTAGAAAGAAACCTAGCCTGGGAGTCTGGGTCAAATAGCTTCTTCCAACAATTCAAAGATGTACTGAATTGGGCCCCTGCCTTGGGACTATCTACCAAACCCCAGTTTTCTCTTTATATGACTGAGACAAAGGTTATTGCTTTAGGTGTCCTGAACCCTCTGGTGGGCTATCTCAGCAAAGGGTAAGAGTGATTGTGGCAGTGGGAATCCTAATCCTAGAAGCACACAAACTAACCTTGGGAAGGCCCCTTACTCTGTACACTCGCACATGGGGCTATTGACAAGCAGGTGGTAAAAAGTCAGGCTCTTCTGACTGAGGAGCTTGAGGTGACCCTCAAGGTTTATTCCTCCTTCAACTATGCTGCTCATCTCCCATATATGGAAGAGCTCCAGCACTCATGCCAAGAAACCCTAGAACACTGCCACACCTGACCTTAAGGAACAACCCTTGGCGAACCCTGACCTCCAGATGTTTACAGATGGGAGTTCTTTTGTCTGGAATGGAAGAAGAAAGCCAGGATATGCAGTAGTAACAGAATATGAGATTCTTGAGTCTAACCCCCTTTTCCCTAACATCAGTGCCCAACTAGCAGAGCTTATAGCTCTGACAAGGTTCCTGACCATTGCCAAGAGAAACACAGGTAAACATTTACACAGACTCTAAACATGCCCATGCAGCTATATGTTAAAAAAGGGCTGTTAACTACTTCAGAAACTCCAAGTAGGCATTCTGAAAAAGTTCTAAACCTTCTAGAAGAAGTGCTGTTCTACCAAGAACAGAAGATGCTGCAGCCAAGGCCACTGCTCTGAGGGAAAACATTTTCTTCCCCTCCCATGGAAGGATTTCCTCCTCCATCCTAAGAAACCACAGTATAGCTCAGTTAAAATTGCAGAGGCTCAAGCAGATGGCTATAGGCTAGACCACTGTGGATAGAGGGTTGCAGCAAAGGCTGTCTGTCGCTACCTCAGTCCTTGCAATGGAAAGTTTTAAAGTCCCTCCACCATATGTATGGATCATTTAGGAATAAAAAAATCAGTTCAACTAAAAAATTAAAATGTTTATGGCCAGAGTGTGGCTGCACATGAGAAGTAGCACTTGGGAGGCAGAGAGGATCCCTGTGAGTTCAAGGCCAGCCTGGGACTACAGAGTGAGTTTCAGAATGAGACCCTACCATGAACTCTCCTCCCCCTCCCCTGCAAAAAGAAATGTTCGCAGCATCGTTTCTGCATCATTTCTTTGTTCTGTCCTTCACTTTCTATGTGGCATGAGTACACATTTATTTGTTTCTCCTCCAGAAAAGTCACAGAGCACATAAAAATAACACACACACACACACACACACACACACACACACACACACACACCATGGCACACACCTGTATATGCTTTTATGATAGCCCTGAGAATCTCCATACCGTCATTATCTGTTTATTCTATCCAATAGGCTCACTGCCCAATATCATTATTCATGTATTTTACAAGCATATAACCATTTCTTCTCACTGACCATATAATCCTGCAGTTGACAGTCCCTCAGTAAATGAATATGGAAGCCTTAAGAATTCAGGTATGTTTATTTATTTTTAATTACATATGCAACCATGATATAACTCATTTTCACCATTTACAAAGGGAAGACATTGAGCTATATTTTTTCTAAATCATAATCCCTTTGAGAGCTAAACTTTTGTGGCATTTCTCTTCCATATGTACATACATATGATGACAAATAAAATTTTAGTCATATGCTTCATAAACTCTAATGTGAATGCTGTTCCTCCAAGAATATGCATTTCTGACAGGCTTTCAGGTTATCCAAATGCATCTGGTGATGGAGGGCGCTTACTTATATCAGGAGATGGAGGCTGGAGTTCTGTCACACAATTTTTAAGAAAGATAGAGTTATATCCAGAACCAGATTTTCTGGGCTCAATCCTGGCAAGGACACTTAAGAGAGACACTGTACAGAACATATTAACCTGATTGCACATGAGCTGTGTCTGTAGAGGGAATGACAGGGACTGGTGAAATTCACAAGTTAGTTCATTTCACAATCCCAATAATGACAACTCACACATATTTAGCACATTATACTTAATTTTAGTCTGTTTGTTTTAGCTGTGATGTATTTTATGTGTTCATTTTTCTCATCAGTATGTGAAAACAGTCCAAGATCCCCAGCTGGGTAAAAAAAATCAATTAGAAGAGAGAAAAACATTAAATGTCTTAGACAAGTAGCATTACCTCACGGCCTTTTATTCCATGACTGCTTGCTGATGATGTTGAAAATATATATGGTGTATATACCATTTCAAAACAGGTAAAACGCAGTGACTAACAACTAAAAAAAAAAAAAAAGAAAACCCAGGTAAAATAAGAGTTGAAAGTCAGTATATCCACAAATACCAGCAACAAATTGAACAATAACACAAGCTTCTTTTACATATATGTCTCACCTCTGAAAACAAGATATCAGCTCTTTAGCAAGCCAATTTCTTGCTTTTCAATGACGGTGTCTAATTTCTAGTGGATTATTTGAATTAAAGAACCATCTCAACTAGAAAGATTTAATAGAAAACATAAGATTTGGTATTAGAAAAGGAGGAACCAATGAGGATCATAGTAAAAAACAGAATGGCAAAAAATAACTCATAAATAAATCTGATCTAATTAGGAGTCCTGTACCCAATAAGGAGAGACAGGAAAGAATAAAGGTAGTTCAAAAGAAATATTGAGTCTCTGTCATATGCCAAGTGTTTCAGTATATCAGTGTCTTACATATCCAATGATACTTCCCATCAAAGTGTTCCAAGCCTAATGTTACATAGAAGAGTTTTTTCTTTTCTTTCTTTCTATTTTCTTTTTTTCTGAAACATCTGAAGTCTGAAGATCCTACTATCAGACTTAGGTTTGACAGAACAGGGATTCGAGTATGTGTACCAAATATTTTCTGACTCTTTCCTCACTTGGAAAGAACATCTACACCTGAGCTTTCTCATGTTTAAAGTCATATAATAAATAAGATGCCAGGGCAAACTGACATAGAAATGAGGACACTATGGCAAAATATATTCTAATTTTTAATATTGAAAGACTAAATCCTGGGGCCTAAAGTGTTGGGCCAGGTTTCAATTTCCCTTGGAATCCAGCCAGGGGAATGTGGTATGTACCTTTCCTTTTTGCTTTATGGTGTATTTGAAGAAGAATGCCTCTCCAAATAGGCAGAACACAGTACAGCGTCCCATGTGCCCCTGGCCCTTTATTCTTTTGAAACATGGTTGCTTAGATTTCAGGCACTTTACAGAGAGTAGAAATTATAATGGGCCTCAGGGACCCTTGCTAAGTGGAAGAGGGTAAGCCAGTGAGAATGCTGAATTCAAAGCCTTGAAACATGCTAGATTTAATACCCAGACTTTAGGTAGACTAGAGTTCATTCTATTTACTTATAAATGGCTAATCAAAAAGGAATTTAAAACCTGGTCTATTGGTTTAATTTATATCTCTTTAAAATACTTTTAAAAAATTTTGCAAGGAGAGAGAGAGAAAGAGAGAGAGAGAAAGAGAGAGAGAGAGAGAGAGAGAGAGAGAGAGAGAGAGAGAGAGAGAGATCAAAGGCTGTGCCAGAGCCTCTTGCCACTGAAAACAAACTCCAGATGTATACACCACTTTGTGTATCTGGCTTTATGTAGTTACTAGGGAAATGAACCCAGACCATCAGGTTTTGCAAACAAGTATTCTTAACTGATGAGCCATGTCTCCAGTTATAATTTATATCTTTTTATGCTACAGGATCCATTCTTATTTTGATGATATACATTTAATGATTGTGATACCAACTTTTTGCATCAAGATTCATTATTATAATGTGCATTAAATGCATAATAAAATCTTGAAACGTGATGCATAGATTTATCATTTACTGTCTTCTATAGTTGTTTTAAATTTTTATTTTATCTTTATTTTTATTAATGGTGCACTTTATTGATATTGTATATGTATCATATTATCATTGCATTCCCTCCTTCTCATACCCATTTGATTATCCATATTCACTGTGAGGTCAGGAATGCACCAATCTCTGTGGGAGGGTGGGAAAATGCCCAAGGATACTCCTTGTCACTTGATACAGTTTCCAATCATTTTGTCCCCTCTTCTGCAATGTTCCCTGAGTTTTGGAAGGTGTTTTATCAGTCTCCTGTACTGTTGAGCTATCAGCAGCCTCTGCTTTTCTGCTTTGATGAGTTTCAAATCTCTTCATCATTTATTATAATCTCCCTGAAGGAGGTTCTCAGGCTAACAGTGAGAGGAACATCCACTTCCTTTGTTTGTAATGTGTCCTGGGCCCTGGCACCTGTGATATAGATGACTTACTTCATGCTAGGCAGTCTGCTTTCTTTTCTCGTCATCCTGATGGGTCTTAGGTCTCCCCAGTATTCTTTGCAATGTCTAGTGTTGGCTGATCTCCAATCCCATAAGTGAAGGTTAGGTTTATAGGGGTGGAGAGATGAGTTTGCCTGGTCTCTGGTAGTCCCTACTCTGAGGGTGTCCGTGGTGGTGGGCCCTGGGTAGGTATGGGGGTCAAACCAAGAAAGGGAGTTCAGAGCTGAGTATGGCTGATACCCTATCCCAGCAAGTAAGAGCCAGAGTTGTACCTGTGGAGGGAGACTCACCTGGACTCTTATTCTACTCTTCTCTGTGTTTGAGGCTTTGGAATGTGGTCAGCTCCAGAGTCCCCATTTGTGATGGTGATGGCAGCTGCGGAGGCTCAGGAGCTCAACATCAGCTTTTTATAATGTTTCTCTTGTTTAAATAGGAATTTTCAAAAGCAGAGACTTTTGAAACCTTTAATGTCTACTACTTTCCACCCTTAGATAAGTTCATGTGCTAGAAAAATTATCTATAACAATGATACTGTTTTAAAATATCAACTTGGCTATGTCTCATCATTGGGGACTTTCATAAACAGAAACCAATCTAATACCATTATTTCATATTCATATTTTCAAAGGTCATGTGAATCAAAGGAAGCTAAGTTTTCTATAATAGTTTTAATATATGAAAGATTTTCAATATTTAGTAAAGAAGAGACCATACCAAAAATTATTCCTTATTCTGTCTTGATCTTTGTACATGTATATAATGGTTTTGGATCACAATCTTCCTCCCTTGACCTGTACATTATCACACTTCATCCAAATTCCTTCTTCCCATCCTGCTGCTCTTCTAAGTAGCTTAGAATAATGTGTTCTAAGAGTTATTATTCATTTAGCATATATCTAAATTTTAGATATTTTCAAAAATACCATGTTCTGGAAATTGAGTGATTTAGAAAATATAATTTCATCTTTGGTAGATCAGGAGATATTTTTAAAATCTTACTCTTTTTTGTCTCTTTGTTTTTGAGGTAGGATCCCACTCTAGCTAAGGATAGCCTAGAATCTGAAATCTTACTTTGTTATGGCTACCGCAAGAAACACCATTTGACAAGATGTATTTTCTAAGTGCTGACATACAAACATCTTCTATCAGAGAAATGCCAAGTTAACAGAGGGACCAATAATCTCGATTTTCCCATGGACAGTATGCTACCATTTAGAAGACATGTCTCCCCTTTTGTATTTGTGCTTTAAACCATACTATTGAGAAGCAATTGTTTTGGTAGTCATACACCTCCATATTTTATTGCTGATAAAATGTAATTATATATTGTTTCTTGCCACCTGCTTATTGTCACTATGAAAGCATAGTTTGCCATAGTAGACATATTCATCTCTGAAATCTTTGTGTAACATTGAGACAAGCAAGCTTTAAATGTGCAGAAGCAATTCTAGAGGGTCTACTGTTTTGCCTTCAATCAACTTTCAATCTGTTTAAGCAGTGGAAACTTTCCCTTTGAATTTACAATTATTCTCAATTAGCAAAATTTTCTATATAAACTAGAAAAAAGGTGTTAAAACTGCAAAACGTTTTTATTAATCAAGAGAAATATTTTCTAAGTATTAAAACACTACACAAACGGGGGAGAGAAAAAAAGAAAAACTGCCTACCTCTGGTGCAGTTCATAACCCCCTAACCTATGGACAGATCCCGTATGTGCACCGTGGAACCCAGTGGGTAGGGGTCAGAGAGGAATGAAACTGGGACACCTTCACAATATATGATCATACAATATATATACTTATTCATAATAAAGATATAAAACAATAAAAATCAATCTTAACTTTTTCATTTGAGGTTTTGTAACTAGTATCGGCATATTGTCCATAAATAATGGCTGTCTTATAAATGGACCTCTCTAACGCCATCAATCAATAGCATTCACTGAATGCATTAAACAGAAAACAAGCATCAAAGTGAAGTACTGACTGGGATGGAGGCCTCCATTATGCTCATCATAAACACTACCTTTCTATCTCAGTGATAAGGACATTTCTAAAATGTTAATTTCTCTTGTAATAATCAGGTGTGGCTGGCAAGATTGCTTCTCTGTGCAAGCATGATGACCTGAGTTTGGTCCCTAATACCTATATTTCAAAAGCCAAATGATGACCACACAAGCCTGTAACCCCAGCACTGATAGTGAGCAGAGAGAAGATCCTTGATCAGTCAGTTTAATGGAAGAATAGAGAGCACTAAGGTCAGTGTGGAAAAATCAGCCAGAAGAGTGATAAAGCAGGATACCCAACATCCTCCCCTGGACTCTTCACATGTGTGTGCAGGGGGTACATAGCTGCACATCCACACATATACATCACATACACACATGCATGAATCACATGCGCACACACAAATACCAAAAATAATTGAGTGGGAAACTGATACATATGAGGATGGGGGAATACTAACTTTCTATACATCAGATGCATCCAAGAAAGGAATTTAAAACACAAATGTTTTAAAATTGCTCAAACATAAGTCTTGAGAGTAATATGCTTTTGGAATATTACAAAACCAACCTTAACTTTTTCTTTTGAGGGTTTGGAAGATACATGTAGCAGTTTCTTGTTAATAAATCAAAATTTACAACTGCCACAAAATCAAAGTGGAAGCTTATGAAACAAGTGTTAGGAAGTAGTGATACAATTCTGCTCTGCAGCTGCTGTGTAATGTCTAGGTTCACCAGGTGAAGTTCCATGATCCCCATTGTCATATACACTATATATTTCTATCTTGTTTTCCTAAAGGCCACCTTCTTCAGAACATATGGTTATTAAAACGCAGTCATCGTTTGGTGTAATGCTGTAGTATATGCATGTTTATGTGGACATGTGTATGGATGGGGATATCTATCTATCTATCTATCTATCTATCTATCTATCTATCTATGTCTATGCATGTGGACAACCACTGATATCATCCTCAGGAACACTGTCCACCTACTTTAAAACAAGGACAATGGTTGGCCTAATGCTCACCACTTAGAGTAGACTGGCTAGCCAGAGATCTCCAGAGACCTACCTGTTTCTGCCTCACCAACACAGGGATTGCAGACATGTGCTAATACACTCAGCGACTCTTCATTTAGATGGACAGTGGGGATCTAGCTCAGGTCCTCATGTTTACAATGCAAGCACTTTACCAACTGAGCTATATTCTCAGTTTCAAAAATCATCTTCTTATAGTTAATGTTTATGCTAATATTAAACAGCTGAAAGGAAGCAAAATAATGACATATGTTCTTTTCATTCCTCAGTTCTTAATTTTGCTTTTAAATATGGAATTATTCATATGGCATAAAGCTAAGCATTCAATAATGTTACAAATATTGCAATTGTCTATATATTGTTGGGAGACATGAGCCCAGTCCCCTAAGCAAGTTGTGAACGTTATAAATTACCGTTATTATCAGTCCATAGTCTTTTTTCACATTCTGTTACAATAATGTTCGCCCTCTAGTTTTAACTCTATTTATACAATCTGTTGTAGTTTCAGAAAGCACCTGACCAAAAGCTGCTGAATATGAGGAAAGGGTGTATCTTGGCTTATATTCAAAAGCCGAAGCTCCTTGAAGGCAGGAAAAAGAATGACATGAGCAAAGGGTGGACATCACCTCACCTCCCCCCAGCCAGCATCAGGCAGACAACAGCAGCAGGAGAGTTTGCCCAATACTGGCAAGGGGAAGCTAGCTATAACAACCTCAGTATCACACCTCCTCCAGTGAGGACCCAAATCCTAAATTGCCACCAGCTGGGACCCTAGCATTCAGAACACATGAATTTATGGGGGACATCAAATCCAAACCACCACACAACTTCAGTATTTTGAGGGATTGCTTTAACTGCTAATGACAGCAGGATGTATAAACTCGGAAGTGTTTAGAGCTACATCTAGAGACATTGACATTCCCTTCTTTTGACTCTGTTACCATTTCTAGTCACCAATATGAGTACTAAAGTATGTTACATCCCCATCATATGAAGACTAAGAATTGAGAATATAATGTAAAATACTGAAAGATATGTTGAGAAAGGCAAGATAATATTGGGAAACACACTCAATATTAAGATTCATCCAACATGCTTTGTCCTTTAAACATTTTTATACAATGAACTTACTGGGAATAGCAAACAAAAGAAATCTAGCATATGGTTGAAATTTTCTTTTATGGACCATGATATTTAGTTCGACAGAAATCAAGCAGCTGGCTTAAGATCATGTATCTAATTAATAACACATCTAAGGCTACAGTCCAATCTCAGTAACACAAATCTTGATATTTCATGTTATTGCCAAAGTAATTTCTATTGATAAGCACGCCTTTGAGTGTCCTGCCAAGATGTTATTTGTTTAAATCATGAGGAGGTTTCCTCAGATCTTTGTGATAATTGGGGGGTAATGAATAAATTAGGTAAGTTCAAAGTCTCTTCTCTGCCTTCTCTGACGCTGTCTTTCCTCACCACTGACTTTCATTCCCTTCTTGCCCTCACTCCTTCCCTGCTTTCATAGCGCCAGCCTTTCCTGAGGGCCTTCTGATGCTCTCTTTGATGCTGCTTCCATGTTTACTAGTTACCTGTCTATGCTCCCTAAATTTCTGTCCCCTTCTCTTTCATGGAGTTCATCCTTAGTTATGTTTGGAAAATGCATGGACAAGCTCCATGTGAACGTCCTGAGCAAGTGCCCCGAATCCAGCTTGTTAAATAACAAATTTCTTTTTCCACCTAAAATGGCTACCTTTCTTGAATTTCATGTTTTTAAGTTCTTTTGATAAATCAGGATCAAAAGTTTGAAGTTTTCTTTCATCTTTTATCTGTTTCCAATATATGTATCCCAGACCTAGACTTGGTAAACCTTTTTGTAATTCACCTCATACCTCTCTTCTTTGTACTACCCCAGTTCTCTCTCTCTCTCTCTCTCTCTCTCTCTCTCTCTCTCTCTCTCTCTCTCTCTCTCTCTCTCTCTCTCTCTCTAATTTGACTGTATTACATGTACCCTGGATATTTTGTCTCCACTCTCCACCTTGATGAATAGCCTCATTTGCATTATTGCAGATGAAATACATTATTTCTCCTACTAAACCCTTTAAATTCCTTTGTTCATTATCCAAATTATGTTTTCATGGTCTATGATTTTATTAAAACATCTTATGTTCATATAAGTTACAAAGATGTGCTTCGTCTCCTCTGTCTTTCTAATGAATTGGCAAGAGCCCTACATGAAATCACAGTCATGATAATTTTACACTTTTATGTTCTTTGGAATTGCTTTTGTTGTTTTTTTTTTTTTTTGGATGTGTGTGTGTGTGTGTGTGTGTGTGTGTGTGTGTGTGTGTGTGTGTGTCAAAGTGGAGCACTGAGTGTCCCACTCCATGGTTCTTTCAACAGGTCTTGTTTTGCCTGAGTCTCTTTACTAATTCCAGAGCTTGAAGGGCAGCTAGGATTCTCAGGTCCCTGCTTCCCTGAGGGACCAGGATTATAGGCATGCATGATGCATGGCCACACCCAGGTATATTTGTGGGATCTGGAGATTCAAATACTGGGGGTTGCAGGCCACCTCAGGCCCCCAGGCTAATGCAGGAAGCACACTTAACTACTCAGCCATCTCTCCAGCACCTGGTAAAAATACTGAATTAGAATTTTGTTGGACTCAGTAGATGATTCAGAAGTAATGTTTAACTTCTTATACATGTTTTTGTGTTAACTTTTTAAAAAATGGTCTTTTAGCTTGAGTGAGGAGCATAGAACAATATATACTTGGCACCACCATACTAAAAACGCCTTCTCTTCAGTACTTTAAGGACAAAGTGGCTTAATTCGATTAGCATAGCTAAAACCAAACCTTGAAGGAGACATTGCCACTTCTTCTGCAGACAATGACTTTAAAAAATATATTTTATTTATTCATTTTCAAGCAGAGAGAGAGAGAGAGAGAGAGAGAGAGGCAAGCACCAGGGCCACCACCTTGTGGGTCTGGCATATGTGGGTCCTGGGGAATTGAGCCCAGGGCCTTAGGCACTAGAGGTAAGTGCCTTAACCATTGAGCCATCTCTCCAGCCCTGCAGACAATGACTTTAACAGGCTAATGATGAGTTGATTCTTACTCATTTCTGAGGCACAGAAGGAATTTGCCAAGTATTTAAACAGATTCATATAACCAGTTAAATAAGTTTACGTATAAAACGAATTTGGTGAGAGATTGGGTCAAGTTTCCATCTTCTACTATAGATATACTTCCCGGTTTCCAAAGTACCATTTAATGAATTACATGGTTCTAGCTGCTTAGGCTCGTGCATGCATCTCCTCTTTTACACCATTGGTTTACATGCCTACTTTTCTGCTTTTGGTTTTTTCTTTTTTAACTTATTGTTAATAACTAGATACATTGTATGAGCAAGTATTGTGATGGCACCCCCATTTCCCTACTCCCTGTCCCCAACCTGCTAGGGGGCCTTCCTCAGTGGGCTTGCTTGACTGGTCCATAGGGTAGGGGGTCATGAAATGTACAAGCAGTAGCCAGTTTTTTTTCTTTGTGTATTGTTGCTGAGGAGGGCTATGACTCTGGATCTTCTCCCCCACCATGGCTCTTACAATCCTTCCACCCCCTCAGTCATGAGTCATGGTGGGTGAGTTTTAAGTCTGCATTACTGTGGAGCTCTTAAGAGTCTCTGAATTTCTGCTTTGGACTGTGTTGGCTATCCTCCGAGTCTGTCTCCATGACCCTTTCATAGGTTATTTGACTTGCTGTGGAGGTAGTTCTCTTGCTCATTTCCCCCACTTCCTCAAATATTTCTTTTAGGTCCTATATGTTAAGTGAGGGTGATTCATCTCCTGCCTGGGTGTCAGCCATCATCCCAGGTCCTGTTATTGGAATTGGGTTGTCCATGCCTTACTGCCTTCTGAAAAATACAGAATCTCCAATGGAGAGTGAGATCAGTAAAGGTTAAATGAGACAAACGTTAATTTGGCAAGATTCTAATGGGTGTAGCCTCTCTGTCGTTCTCTGGTAGTGGGAGTTTGCCCTTGGAGACTGGGTTCTTGGTCTCCATGAGTTTACCATGGATCACAGTTCCAATAAAGAGTTCCTTGTCACTGAGCAGATCTCTTAGCCAATCAGCAAGCTATTGATTACCCTCCTAGGTTTAGCACCACTATTGCACAGATGAGCACTTCTTGGTTTGCTGGTCTCTGCCGCATAGCAGTATCCTCAGCATTCTCACAGCATCTGTTGGTGTTATCAATGCCCTCTACTTTCTCTGAATATCATTGGCAATTACCCCTGGCAGCTCATGCAATGCCTTCCAGCACTACACATGCTACCATCTGGAAGCTGGTTACCTTACTAGATCCAGCAGGGTCTCTCAGTGTTGTGTGATGACAGTCTGTGGTCTCTTCAGCAATAGGGCTTTCTCTTTTGCCTGGCCCAGGTATTCAAGAGCTTTGACATAAGCCTGTCTTGTTTTGGGGACCTCCTGTGTCTCTTCCATCAACAGCTCAGTGTGGGAAGTTACCAATTACTAGGACAGGGAGTTATAGGCCAGAGCCACTTGTCTTGGAGTTGGGCTTCCTCCCATCCTATTCAGGGCTCCTCTTACCAAATAATGGCCCCAGCTTTCTCTAGAGTTTGCTGTATGAAAGTAAGGATTTCATGTATTGATTCATTATTGATTTTGCTTGTTTTCTATGTCTCTGTACTCCAATTGGTGGTCCAGTTCCAATACTGTTCTTTTATTGGTCAGGATTTCTTTGGCTATTACCAATTTTATTTTTATTTAGAGAATACTTTGTTTATGTAATCAAAACAACATAAATAAGAACTTTACTAGAAAAATATGGCTGTTAATTTCTGTACAATGCCAACTAAATGTGGTAAAAAGGGATTTTTTCCAAAGTTGATAGCACATCTAAATTTTTCAAAAATCAAAATGATATGTGTATATATAGATATTTATGCTTATTTATATTTATATAAAACACCATTTTTTATATTTCTCTATAAAGTTTAGGATTCTTTTCTATTTCTTTGAATAAAATGTCATTGGGATTTTAATGGATATCATGTTGGATTTGGATATGTCACTTGTGGTAATATGGCCATTTTAACAATAGTAATTCTTCCTATCCAAGATCATGCCATACATGGGCACCATTGTCTCATGTTCCTGCAAGCTTTGGACTTCTGAGCCCACTTCACAACATAGGGGACACCAAGCAAACAGCCTACCGCATATTTAGTCCCAAGGCCCTTCTTCTGACCCAATTCCACTCTGATATACATTCCTATGACCCCTTCTCTGATGCATCCCAATGATTCACTCTCATATTCTTCTGTCTTTTGTAGCCTTCTTCCATACAAGTAACCTCTCCTAGTCCTGATACTCTAGTCCAGTCCTCTGCGCAGTGTGTAGGATGTAAGTAGTCAGTCCTAGAAAATAAGTACTCAGTGCAGATAGGAAACAAGAATCAGGAATACAGGCTTATAGGATCCACTGAGAGAAGAGATTAAGTAGAGATGAAGCACAGTGCTGGATATGAACTCCAGTTTTGTATACCTCTTCTTTCTTATCAGAACTGTCTTCACTAAGTTATAGCTAAGAAAGTAAAGGACATGCTAGCCAAATACCTAAAAGTTGTTAATAATTATAAAATTATTATGACACATGCTAACAAAGAGAATGGTACCAGAGGATGTCAGGTCTACTTATGATCTCTCTATTTTACTCCACTAGCCTCCCTGACATATGCTATGACACACCCTCACTGGTTTGGTTACTATGCCTTTGTTACATAATCTGTAACAAGAAAGTATAACACTTCAATTCTTTTCTTTCTTCACGTTGGTAGGGCCATTCTGAATATTTTAGAATTGATATTCCTGTTACTTGGAGAAATGCGACTCCAATTTTGACAGAAATAACACTGTCTTAGAATGTTTAGGTCAAATAAACATTAACTCTCTGATCTATGACTATGATATGTCTTTTATATTGTCTTCTACTTCTTTCTTCAATGTTTTATAATTTTGTGGAAGTCTTTTCCTTTCCTGGCCAAAGTTATTCTTAAGTGTTTTCTTCTTTTTGATACCATAATAACTGGGACTATTTTCTTCATTTTATTTCCAGGTTGATCTGATGATACAGAATGTAAAAGATTTTTGCATTCTTCTATCTTACTGAATGTATTTGTTAGTGTAAACTGATATATTTTGAGGGGTCAAGAGTCTTTTCTCCATAGAGGGTCATTTTTTCTAATAAAAGATAATTTTACAAATTTCTTCCTAATCTAAATGATTTTAATTTCTTTCTCTGGTCTTACTACTCTTTCTGGTTCTTCCAGCTCTGTTAAACAGAGGTGGCAAGAGCAATCATCCCTATTCTTAGAAAAAAAGTCCAGATTCTAGAAGAAACACTTCTATCTCTTCTCCCACTGAGTATACCAACTTTGGGTTTCTCATATGTAGCCTTTATTAAGTTGAGGAAATTTCCTTCACTACCTGTTATATTGAGTTTTTCATGACAATATGTTGAACAATATTAACCAAAAACCTCACCAGAACAAAGAGAAGCTAGCAACAGACTGATAAAAATATTTTAAAACCATATATCTAAAAAGGAGCTATTGTCCAAAAATGTAGAAGGAACTCATAGACCTCCATAGGAGAAAAAAAAACAACACAATAAAACCTAAGGAAAGGACAAGAATAGGCAAACACACACACACACACACACACACACACACACACACACGACCTAAAATCGCCAACACATATATAAAAAGGAGTTTGATGCTAACATTCTCATCAGGAGAATGCAGACAAAAGCTCATACTAGTTGAGAAAGCTATGTTGTAAAAAGAACAATAGATTTGGTGAATGCATGCAAAAAAAGGGAACCTCTGCACACTGTTGTTGGGTGTGTAAATTGATACAACCAGTATGAAAAAATAGCTTCCTCAAATGGTTGCTTCCCCAAAACTAAAAATGGAGGGCTATAGAAATGGCTCAGCAGTTTAGGCATTTGCTTGCAAAGCCTAAGGACCCAGGCCAGTTGGATTTCCTAGTATTCAGGTAAAGCCAAATACACAAAGTTGTGCATGCATCTGGAGTTTTTTTTCCAGTGGATAGAGGCTTTGGCATGCCCTTTCTCTCTCTCTTTCTCTGTCTCTCTCTCTCTCTCAAATAAATAAAATATCTAATAAAATTAAAAATGGAATTATCATTTGATATACTAACTCCTCTGCTAGGCTTATATCCACAGGAGGTGTAATCAACTCCTCATAGAGTCCACATCTCAGAAATCCATGCACTAAACATGAATGGCAGCCTAAGAAGAGACTAACGATGAGTGACACAGGTGCATCAAAGCCTTGCATTTTCCAGCATCTATTTATTGAATTACATGTGAGAGATAAAGTCACAATGCTGCTGCAGTTTTACTTTACATCTCCTGCACTCACCAATTATTGGGAAAAAAATGCCTACTGGCTTTATGACAGGATCGCAGCTCAAAGCCACATGTTATTTTTGAGGCCCTGCTTCCTGTTATCAACTGCACTTTGGAACTGTTTTCTCCACATTTAGGTGTGTGTTGTTAGCCTGTGACTGAGCCAACATTGCCTGGGCTTAATTGAGTGCATCTGTAACGAAGAGGGAAAGGGCACCAGGACTTATAAAGCAAACATCCTATCAGCATGGCTCAAGGCTTATTAGTTGCTATTGTGACACATTGAAGATTTTCACACATCTTAGAAACTTGAGTCATTATAGAATCAAAGTCTCTATTAAAACGCTCTATTTATCAAGCTGAATCAATAGGAAGCAGGAAGTTAATACAGGCTTCCCGATGTAATGAATCAATGGTACATTTTGAAATTATATATTCAATGCCTTGTTCAATTGTGCTGTGAGTTTATTCAGTGATTGCATAATCACTCAATTAGCCTACTATTCTCAGTCCAAAAACTCCTGGGACACTTTCCAACACATTTTTTCCCTCCTCTATCAAGATAGTTTATTACTAATACATTATATAACCTAGGAGCCTGGATGATGATTAAAACAACATTTTTTTCCTCAATGGAATTAAAAGTCTACAAAAAAATTTAATTAAAATTGTCTACGCAGACAAAAAGTCAGCATGAGGCACAACTGTAAAGCAGATTACAATAACAGTCGCAACAAGCAGACATACACTGAGAACATGGGAGGTTCTGCTATTTAGTAACTTTATTCTAGAAGGATCCCAGTTTTGTTTGACTTGACAATGAGCCCAAATACATGTCTTAGACTTTATTGTAGCTAGGGTGACCATGTGTTCTAGGCAACAAATGGGCCTAAATTCTTGGTGAAGTTTCTAGGAGAGGCATTGTTTTCCCTGAAGGTTAATAGAAAAATAAAAGAAAGAAATGATTTTCCCTCTTCCTATCTGGAGCTCAGAACTGGTCGCTGGTGTGAAGCAGCCCTTCTGCAACATTGCGGTAAAAAGCCTGTACAGGATGTAGACTAGGAAACAAGACAATCAGTGACCTTGACTGTTCATGCTAAACAGCTCTGCATCAGCTCAGAAATTTGACTTCCTAGATTTCTTATAACTTAAGAAGAAACTCCTTATTATGAAGAAGAACCATCACAGTTTATGAAATGGTAACCCAGCTAACATCATACTTCTGTGGATTCAGTGTGGTTTTGTTACACAAGTCCAGGGAGACTTACAGCAGTTATTTCTCTACAACCAAGTGCCCCTGCAGCCTGCTAACACTAAATGTGGTCTAGGGGTTCAGAGATTAGTGAAAAAGAGATACTAGTTTTCAGAAGCTATAACTGGGCCTGGGAGATAGCTCAGTGAGTCAAGTGCTGGCCTTGCAAGAATAGGAACCTGAGTTTAATTGACAAAATGGTGTAAAATGCCTGGAATGGTAGCATGCACTTTAAACCCAGCACAGGGGAGGCAGAGGCAGTCAGATGAGCAGGGTTTGCTAGCCAGCCAGGTTTGTCCAATTGGCAAAGTGTCTTGTATGAAATGTCTTGGAGGTCATGGAGTTGGATTTTTGAAAGTGCTGAGGTTTGGAAGGCCCAGTTTGGATGTGTATGTGTGCAGGTAAAGGTGTAAAAGCCCATCCTTGCAGGTTTCAGGAGTCACCTTGACAGGGACTCCCTGACCTTTAACAGACCACATCCTGGGTAAAATCAGGAAATTAAACACCTGAAGACCACCCTCATATAGCAAGCAGCCTAGAGCTTTCCTCACAAAAATAAGCATAAGCATTTTCATAAAGAAGCACAAACCCTTTCTGTCAGAAACCAAACCTGCTACAAGTCTGCATTATAATTCCCATGCCATGGCTCCTCTCTGCTGGCCTTTTATATAGACTCAATGGTAAGCAAAGGAAGGGCAGTGAAGTGCGCTGGACTCGTGTGTCAAGCTTCTGGATACACTGGCCCAACTTTAGACTTCTCCTTCCAAGGTGATATGCACGGTGATTAACTGTGCTTGGCCATGGAACAAAGGCCCTGGTGTTATAGGATTGTTCCCAAGAATGATACAATTAGGAGGCAGTAGAAATTTTTAGAAGGCTAGTAGAGAAATTATGGTCACCATTAGCATGCTCATGAAGAAAATAATGGAGAATGAACGTTGTGCCCCAGCTTCACTCCCAGCCATGTGATGAGTAACTGTGTTTTGGGTGGAACGCTTGCCATGATGTGCTTCTTTATTGGTTAAAAATATATAGGACAAGTGATCACAGACTGAAGCCACCAACATCATGAGCCCAAATAAACCTTTTATCTTTATAACTTGATTAGCTGAGGTATTTGTTACAATATGAAAAAGCTGTCAAGCACACATGCATACAGAAATTCCCATTGTGTTTTTTTTTCTACAAACTCACAAAATATGGCATGACATAAGAATACATATCAGACTAGTGACAGTATGTACATTATAAGTAAGCACACAACACCTTGAGGTGGCTTTAAAAATACTATTTATAATAAAAAGTTGGACATCTTACTACAGTCATGCCCTGTTTGGGAAGCACAAGCCTGAAATTATAGATGATTAACTCTTGGAATTTTCGTATCCAGAAGTGAGCAAAGTGCTTCCAGGAGCAGAGCCTGAGAAGTGGGAAGACTAACTCTTGGCATACCCAAGAGTCGGCTAGCTAGCTGCCTATAGCAGCAGCCTGAGGATGGGGGGATAAATGCTGAAGTCTAGTTAAAGCCGTTAATAAACCCACTACATCTGCTGTCTCTGCTGCTGTGATCTGACTGCTACCACGGCTTCCTCTGCAAACAGGCACTCATTGGCATTTTTATTGAACAGTCAAAAACTAGTCATAGGTGAACAAGTAGTACATTGTATGAGCAAAGTGTAAGGAACTGTCAACTTTGGGTAATCCTTAAGCATTTGTTACAGGAAGAGTAGGAGTAAGATTAACTTTAGGACAAGTTATAAGGAAGGAATTTAGTATCTCACAACAATAATCTCAGAAAAGTTATTTGTAAGATCCATAAGAAATATTCACAGAGTTCTCCCCATAGCTCACTCCCATATTTCATTCTTACAGATTATTCCCACATGATCACACTTAGTATATTAAAGCTTGACTGCAACAAGTCACATTTTTATAGCAAAAATTTCATTTGATAACTTTATATCCTTCATCAGTTCAAGACACAAAGAGTAATCATAGTTCTGAAATTTCCCAGTGTAACTCAAAAGAAATAACTTCCTCATCAAGAGGACAACTGTGGACTTGGAGGGAATCCTGTCCTAGAAGGCTCATCTGTTTACTCAGCATCAAGAAATCAGGAGGAATATGCAGTGCAAAAATAGTATTTGAATTATAACTGTGTCTATTCTGAACATTCTCATGAGTATATTCATAAATTGTCCTGAAATCATACCCCTGACACTATTGTGACATGTCTTGCCCTGGGATCTTCTCTTCAACACCTATAGTATTGACATAGATAGCAGAAATTTTGACAAAAAGAAGTGATTGAGCAGTAACAGGCAGTCTGATAGTGTGTTCTACTCAAAGATGACTGAGTAAACATGAATAACCACAAGATCTGCAAAGAGCTAGAAGCATGCATATACACATATACAGATACATATATGCATGCATATAAATGTCTATACATTCTGCTAAAAAAAAGCCACTATGACATCCATTGCTTGACTCTATCCTCAGTTGGACAACGTTCATTTTGAAATAGAAAAAAGATACCACTGGACTTGTTTTTCTTGTTTTACAGATAAATAAGAAAGGGCAGGAAAAAAAAAAAAAAGATGTTTGTTCACGGCCACGGAGTGTGCAGAGCTGGTGGGAGCTGGGCAGGCCGAGGCCTGAGCTGCCTTGGGAAGGACAGGAGCCTGGCCAACAGTGAGCTGCAGGAAGAGCCCTGGAGAGATTCCACTGCTGGGGAAAGTCCTTCTTTTCTTTCCTTTTCTCCCCAGGCACTCATCACCTGGTGTGCCACCTGGAAACTAGTTTCCCTCCACCATGCTCTCACTGACAGGCCTGGGGCTTTGTGTTTGCCTTGTTACTAGAAACCACCTTGTCACTTAACTGTCCCAGAAAATGTCTACATACTAATGTACATTCACATTTACAAATACATGCTCCTGTTGTTGATAGTACTTGATGGCTTGAAAATAATCCAGAGGGTTTTTTTTTTCATTCTACTTTATTTTGTTTGTGTGTATGTGTGTTCCTCTGTGTATGGGTGACATGTGTACGTAGATGTGAGTGCACATGAGTGTGAAGGACAGAAGTCAACAGGAGGTGCTTCGCTTAACCAACCTCTACCTTATTTTCCATGACAGGGTCTCTCACTTAACATGAAGCTTACTGATTTGACACGGTTTGATAGCCAACCAGCCCAGGGATCTTTTTGTTTCTTCCTCCCAAGTATTGGTATTAAAGGTCTGCACTTCCACGGAGGTCTTCTATAAGGGTGCTGGGGATCCTAACTCAAGTCCTCACTTTTGTGCAGTAAACAACCCACAGAGCCTTCTCCCCAGCCCTCACCTTTCTTTCATTCATTTTTCCTATTTTTCATTTAAAATTTGGCATTGTGAAAGAGCTACAATTAAAAATATACACAAAACAAACTAAAATGTTGATTTACATGTCACCATTGTTTTATTTTTCTCTTTTTAAAATTTTCATTCAGTACTTATTTCTCATTGATCCTGTCTCCCACCACACTCTCTTTTGTCCCCTTGCCCCTCCCATTAGCCCCCTGGGTCTCCTAGACAGTTTTACTTCTTTAATGTAATATAGTCACACATGATTTTATTCATCTATATAAATCTAGGAACCATAAATGAAAGAAAGCATGTATTTCTTTTTTTGAGACTTAGCATATTGAGATCTTTTTCTACCAACAGCCAATAGCTTTCATCATGAAAGTTGTTTTGGAATTCTGTATACTAAAACAAAACAAAACAACAACAACAACATCAAAAACCAAAATAGGGCCATGGGCAGAGGGATGATGAAATTGAGCTCCTTTATCCAGATAGGTATCTTGCCTTTCTTTTTCTCTTCAAGCATATGCATTGAAGAAAACAGCCATGCTGGAGTTTCCCTCTCTTCCCCAGAGTCACCATTATCTAAAGAGTAATAGAACTGAAGCTGAGCATGGCTTCATGGAGTACTTCTCAGTCTTTCATACCTTTTTCATTCTGTGGTTTGGTGGTGATGTTCCAGGCCATGAGGAAAACAGATTCTTGCCTGGAGTGCTTAAGCAAAGAATTAATTATTAATGCTAATGGAAGAGTACCCAGGAACCAAAAGAAATAAAAGAAAAAGACATTTAGGCCTGCTTGCAATAATAAAGCCGCTGCTAAGAATTAGTATCCTCTCTAGCCTTATCCCTGGTAATTTACACCTTTTTCATTTGAAAAAGTATTTGTTTATTCACTTATTTGTCTGGTTATGCATGTATGTATATGTGTGTGTGTGCCATAGTACATGTGTGGAGGTCAAAAGAGTTGTTTGTGTTGTTTCTTCTTTGAGAGACAGGGTCTGTTGCTGTTGCAAATGAGTGTAGCAGCTTTACATGGCTGCTGGGGAATGGGTCTTAGACTTTGTAAGCATACACCTTTCATTGCTGAGCCATCTGCCTAGCCCTGATCTTTATATATTTTTTTCTTGTGTTTTGTTATGGGTTTTGTTGTTGTTGTTTGTTTGTTTGTTTTTCATGGTAGGGTCTTGTTCTAGCCCTGGCTGGCCTGGAATTCACTGTGGAGTCTCAGAGTAGCCTCAAAGTCATGACAATCCTCCTATGTCTGCCTCCCAAGTGCTAGGATTAAAGGCATGCAACACCATGCTTGGCTCTTTATTCTTTTTGTACACAGCCTTAATTTATTCCTAGTCAACTGGACTTCTCTGGTTAGTCCAACAGAAGATTAGAATCACAAGAATATAAGTTATTTCCTGGAGCTACATTAGACAAAAACATTCCATGGAAGGGCTGGAGATTTGGCTCAGCAGTTAAGGCACTTGCCTCCAGTGCCTAAGGCCCCAGGTTCAATTCCCCAGGACCCACATAAGCCAGACCCACAAGGTGGTAGCCCTGGTGGACTCTCTCTCTCTCTCTCTCTCTCTCTCTCTCTCTCTCTCTCTCTCTCTATCTCTCTGCTTAAAATGAATAAATAAAATATTTATTTAAAAAAGCATTCCATGGAGATTATCCTGGGTAAACTAAGTACAGGTTTTCAGTGATGCAAATTCAGTGAAGAACAGTCTTAGTGCTGATTTTTACTGAGTCACTCATCAAGAAAAGATAATTTAGAGGAGGAGCTTTAGTTGTCCCATGCAATCACTCTTTCTGCACAAACTCTTTTTGCATAAGATTGGGCCTACCACATTCTGTTATGGAGGGTGGAAGAGCTCAGGAGGTTTCTCCCCACTCCTCCCAGAGGAGTTATTGGCAGTTAGCATTTTCTTTAACAATCTATCCAGTTGTAAGTTACCTGTGTTCCATCAATAAGCCCCCACCCATACTCATGCAAGCAACTCTAATTAAACACACACAAATACACACCCACACCCACACTGACACCCCCCCCACACACACAGAAAGTGAGACTAGCTGGGAAGAAAGGGTTCAACAGGATAAAGAGAGGAATAAGGGAAGATAATGGGAGGTGAATATGATCAAAATGCAGCATATTTGATATATAAATTGTCAACAAGATAAATTTAAAATATATAAATTTAATATATTACAAGGGAAATCATTCTACTATGCATATCATTTCTTTCCTCAACTCTACCAATAGGGTACACCAAACATAACCTAATCCTTCACTAATGTCAGGTTTATCTAAGTGTTGTAATTCCTTTTCATTTCTGGGACAATACAAAAGCAGTTTATGGGAGTAAAGTGTTTATTTCAGGTTTAGAAGTTCCAGGAGAAGCTTTACCATGTTGCAAGAAGCTGGCTAACTGGATCATACATCCATATCAGAGGGACAAAAAGCCAGCACCCGCACAAACTCATTCTAAACACACATCTAGAGCTGGAATCAAGATGCCCCTTTGTCAAGTGACACATCTCTTCTAGCAGGACTCCACCTTCTGGCAACTAGTAGGAAGCTTAGTCAAAATACCTGAGGCTATGGAACCACTGACATTCAAGCTACCACATTTCACCACTGACTCTCACAATGCATATTTCTTTCAGTCCAACTTCAAGGATTCCCATAGTCTTTACCAACTTTAACACTGTTCAAATGTCCAAAGTCTCATCTGAGATACAAGAGAATAACTGTGAGCATGATCAAATGAAAGCACAAGTTACACACTTCTTTTACAGAGTAAACATTCTCATTGCAAAAAGAAGGCATAAGAAGGAAAGACTGGACCAATGCAAAAATCAGTAACCCCAGGCAAACATCAAACATCTGCAGTTCTAAGTCCAACACCTGTAACCAGTGATAAAGTCTCTGAGTTTTCATTTCCACCCTTCCATCTGGGATGCCTGGGGAAAACTCAACCATGAGCCTGTAGATGTCCTTGGCAGCTGGCCCACAGAACTGGTATCCAAACTCCTGGTTCTCCATTCAATTCATGGTTCATCTTCACAGCTACACGCAATGGTCTTACTGGGCCTCCACACAGGGATTTCAACCCTACTTCACACTGCTGCATCTCAGCAGCTCCTGGAACCACTTCCTTGCATTTTTCCGGCTTCCAAAACCATTATCAGATGGGCAGCATAGCCAAATTTGTAAATCCTGGGAGAATAAAGCTTGACCTTGGACAGCAAAACACTCCTTCAAAAGTCTTCCTTGAAGCCCCTCATTTCAAAGGAATTTGTATTCCTACTAACTTGAGCCATCTCATGGCATCTTTTTCATTGTTCCAATGCAAAAACATTGACCCACCTTAAGGGTGGTAACCTCCTTAGCAAGTGCAGTTTAAGTCTAAAACCAGCCTCTATGCCTAGAACTTCAAACTTGCTTGTATTTTTCCTGTGAAAAACAGTACATCCTTCATTTCTTTCTTCTCTATCCATTACTTCTAAGATGAACCTTGCTCAAATGTTCAGCGTATGGGCAGAACACAGCCAGGCTTTCTCCAAGTAGCCCAGTTCCAACAAAGTTCTCTCTTTCCTCCTTGAAATGTCATAAGCCAAACCTTCACAGTCCATAAATCTCTTCATATTTAGCATTTGCAAACTCTTACCAAAGTAACCCATAAGGCTTACAACACTACAAGGCTTTTCCATTCCAATGTACCAAAATATTTCCTATTTCACCCATAAACAAGTTTCAAAAGACCAAAAACCACATGATCAGATTCACTGCAGTAGTAACTCCACTTCTCAGTACCAATTTTCCTATTGCAATTACCTTCTCATTGCTCAGACAAATGCCTGAATACTCAAAGATGTTTGCGGGAGAGGAGGATTTGTTTCACACTAAATTATTATAGGAAAAGCTTTATCATTGTGGAGGAAGCTGGGAGACTTCATCAAACATACAGAGCACAAAGATGAAAACCAGCACCAGCAAGCATGAGCTGACTGAACACATACCTATGGCTGGATGCAAGATCTGTGCCTTGTGACATACCTCATCCAGTCGAATTCCTCCTACTGAAGACTAAGTAGGAAACTTAATCAAAAATAGCTGAGGCTATGGGGCCATTCACATTCAAAACAACACAAAAAGTTCTAATCTTAATGGTGGAGAGATGACCCAGCCCTTAAAGCCTTATAAACCAGGTTCAGTTCCCTAGTACATAAATCAAGCCAGATGCACAAATTGTTATGTGTATTTGGAGTTTATCTGCAGTGGCCATGGTCTATCTATCATCTATTTATCTATCTATCTATCTATCCATCTATCTATCTCTCTATCTATCATTTAGCTATCTAGCTATCTATATCTATCTATCCTTTCCCTCCTTGAAAATAAAAATAAAATGTTTTTAAAAAGAGAAATGTCTTTGTCATAAATCATCACGAAGTAATGAGTATATCAGCCAGGGAGCCTTCTAAATGGAAGTGATTGCTCTGAGACTCTGGAAACTGGACATCAGATATTGACTTTAGGAGAGTCAAGTGGAGCCCTTCAATGATAACTCACAGAAGTTCTGGGAAAGAACCCCATTTGATTCCTACAGAGTGGAGACGTGGCATGTGACCAGGGCTACACCCAACATTATAGACAGGTTGCCTCATGATTCTCTTGGATGTTTGCTTCTTCATTTGGCTTACATTGCAATGTGTGTCATTTTCTGCCCACAACTTGGTGAAAGAGAACTCTGTTATCTTTCCTAGACATGTATTCACAATGGAAAACCAAAGCTTCCAAGTGCCAACAATAGCTGAGTAAAGGAAAAAGAGAATTAGAGGAACTATGCTCTAAAAATACAACAATAACACCATACAGCTCTATTTTCAACCTTACACATATGTAAAGAAATGAAACAATCTCTACCCCAGAATTACAGAGAATTAACATTGGAACTATTAAAAATTAATCCATCATTAGTCACAGCAGTTATGGCTGAGTGATTGGGGACAAAGTCTTGCTATTTGTAAAACATGATACAGTAAATATTTATAATCTCCATAAGGTGGGCACTTATTTTAAACCCTTTCACATTCTTGGGTATACTTTTGTAGAAATGTTTTAAAATTGATGTTGATAATATTTTTAAAAATAATATGAACAGAAAGAACATAAACAGTTTTTTTTAATGCTAAAAAAAACCCTTCCTTTTCCCAAACTCTTGCATTGTGTACAAGTTCCAATTTCCTTCCTTTAATACCTGATACATCTTACAATATCTTAACCATCTGCTGGGTCTTATCATGGTTCCTTTTTCTTAATGAATGAAACCCAGATGCCTTATCTTAGTGCTTTTAAAGAAAATTGTAAATATATTTATTTATTTATTTATAAGCAGGGAGAGATAGAATACGGACAGAGAGAATAAATGTGATAGGGCCTCCAGCCTCTGAAAATGGATTCCAGGTGCATGTGCCACTCTGTGTATCTGATTTTACTACTAGGGGAGCTACCTCAGGTTGTTAGGCTCTGTAGGCAAGTGCCTTAATCACCGAGCAATCTCTCCAGCCCTTTCTTACTGCTTTTAAGCTTAATAGGTTTTTGACCTTGATTTATCTTCTAACTTGGTTTTTTTATTTTAAATATAAAAACCCATATTCCTATTGTACTATAATTTTCATCATTCCTTGAGAAAGCTTTGCACTGTACTTGAACCATTTCTAAGGTCAACTCTTGATGAAGACTTTGTGATCCCTCCAGACTAAAGAAAATTGTTCTTTTCCTTACTCAAAATTCATTTAGCCTTTGTTACATCCCAGGTGCTCTTAATCATGCATTTTGCTATAATATTATTTATATACATATCTTATCTCACATAACAGATTTAAAGTTATCTAAGAGAAAAATATGTTTTATCTGCCCATGTGAGTATCACTCATAATACCTAATATAAGTCTTTGAATATAAAAATGCAAAATCACAAAATGATATGACTTATATATGAGCCATGCAAGTTCCTTTCTGTTGCAAAATAACAGAATCCCAAGCTAAGTGTGGTGGTTTGATCCAGGTGTCCCCCATAAACGAATGTGTTCTGAATGCTTGAACCCCAGCTAAAGGCAATTTTAGAATTCAAACCTTGTTGGAGGTGTGTTGTTGGGGCGTGCTTATGGGGGATATAGCCAGCTTCCCCTTGCCAGTGTTTGACACACTCTATTGTTACTGTTTGTCTATCTGATATTGTCCTGGACATGATGTCCATCCTTTGCTCATATCATCATTTTCCCTCCAATCATGGAGTTTCCCACTCAAGTCTGTAAGCCAAAATAAACCCTTTGATCTGCAAGCTGCTTTTGTTCAGGTGCTTTGTGACAGCAAAGAGAAGCTGAATGCAACACCAAGATATCTTAGTTTCTATTTTTCTTTTTTCTCCCCTTTAAAAATTATATTTATTTATTTTCAAGAAGAAAGAGAGAGAGAGAACATCCAGCTGCTGCAGACAAATTCTAGACTCAGGTGCCACTTTGGGCATCTTACTTTATGTGGGTACTGGGGAATTGAACCTGGGTCATTGGGCTTTGTAGGCAAGCACCTCAAACACAGCCATCTCTCCAGTCCTCCCTCCCCCCTTCTCTCTCTCTCTCTCTCTTTCTTGTGTACACAAAAATTGTTCTTTTTTTAAACAGAATATGTAATAAAATTTATGCAAAGTTATTGCACCACACTTCTTTTTCCTCTCTTCCACATCTCCATTTCTTTTTTTTTTATTTTAACCCTGTAAATATTTTGGGGGTTTAAAAAAACTTTTTATTGACAGCTTCTATAATTATAGACCATAAAGCATTATGATTCCTTTTCACCCTCCCCTGTATTTCTTTCCCCTCTCATTTAGTGTCTGTTTTATTTCGGTGTCATCATCTTTTCCTCTCATTATGTATAGGTATTATCAGGCACTGAGAAATCATGAATATCAAGGCTTTTTTGCATCTGGGAGTTTGCATTGTAAGCAGTTCTACCCATCCTTTGGCTCTTACAATCTTTCTGCCACCTCTTCCACAATAGACCCCAAGCCTCAAGAACTGTGATAGAGATACCCCAGTGCTGAACATTCCACTGTCCTTTTTTCTCAACAGTATGGTGTCTTTTGCATTATCCCAGTGGTCATCGCCTTCTGTAAAAGAGAAGCTTTTCAAGCCAAGAGTGAGAGTACAATTATTATATGGGTATGCTTATTTTTAAAAGGTGCTTGTAATGCAGATTGTTTGGTATAATATATGCATTTAGCCAGACAACAGCACATGTTACTCCTTTAAGGCTCATGACCTCCCCCACCATAGGTTTTTACTAGGTCTTCAGTACTAGGCATGTATTCTCTCCTGTGGGAGCAAGCCTTCCAGTCTGATTAGAGAGCAGTTGGTTTCCCCCCACATTAGATGTGCCACTATTGCCCCAGTTGACACATTTGGCCTGACTGGCCAGTCTTAAGGCTTGGAAGGTCCACTGCTGTTCACCACCATTGATGACTTCTCTCCCATAGGGCTGCATGCAGCCATAGCTTTTACCAGCTTCTGAGGTTTCCAGCTCAGCTCCAGCTTGATTTCTAAGTAACCTGCAGCACAATGTGGTCTTCAGCAATAGGGTCTTACCATCTCATTCTGGTGGGCAACCAAGGGCTTTGGTGATGGTCTGTAATGTTTTGGGGTCCTCAGGAAACTCCCTGGCCAACAACTCACTGGAAGGTATCCCATCCCTGGCACTGAAGTTTTTCTAATAACAATGTATGGTTACTGGCTGTGCCTTTATGTGAGGGAGAACACGTGGTGTTTGGCTTTCTGGGCCTGAGTTACCTCACTTAGTATGATCCTTTGTGGATACATCCATTTCCCTGCAAATTTCATAATTTCATTTTTCTTTCCAGCTGAATAGCAGCACTCCAATGTGAAAATAAACCACATCTTCATAATCCACTCATCAGTTGAGGGGCATCCAGGTTGATTCCGTTTCCTAGCTATTGTACATAGAGCTGCAATACACATGGAAGAGTAAGTATGTCTAGGGGAGTGACGAGTCATTAGGGTATATGCCAAGGAGTGATATTGCTGGGTCATATGGCAAATATATTTTCAGCTGTCTCAGGAACCTCCACATCTCCATTTCTATATTTTTGGTTTCCACACCTCCATCATGCAGGGCATGCCAATGGGCCCCATATTGTTACATTTTTATGCTGCAACATGAGTACAATGACCACTTTTTATCTGGAAGACAGCATTCCAAAGTACTACCATCCATCCTTTGATTTTTATATTCTTTCTGCTTCCTCTTTTTATTTTATTTTTGGAGGGTGTATTAGAGTTTCCCATAAGTGCTGAGCATTCAACTGCCAGTTCTTCTCACCACTTTGATATTTTGAGTTTCCTCAGAAGTCACTTCCATCTGAAAAGACAAACTTTTCTAACCAAAATGAGAGCATCACAAAGACATAGGCATAATAACAAGTATTTAGCAGGCAGTTGGTTGGGCATAACATATCCATGTAAACAGACACCATTAGTAACTTTCCTTTGGGGGGGTTTGACTTGCCTAGCCATAGGCTTTTGGCTAGTTTTTCAGTATCAGGCCTTAACTTCTATAAAAGGAAATGACTGAATCATATAAGTTTGTAGATGCAGCTGATGGCAAGCATAAAATGAAAGAAGATAACCAAGAATGTCCCTTCATTCCTGTCCATCTGTCTACTCTTTTTGTATTGATTTGATTTCATTTTCATGGGGATAGTTTCCAAGATTGGCATCAGTAGCCTCATGTCATGTACTCAATGGAAAACCCTGTCTCTTGGGGGGGGGTCTCATGTAGTATAGCAATCACAGAATATTAGCACTTTCCAAGAAGAATACAAATACAAAAGGTAAGAAGTATAGTGGCAAATGCTTGTAAATCCCGCACTTGAAATGTAGAGACAAGAGAGGTTGCTGTATGCTCAAGATTAACCTGGTATACATAGTAACAAGTCAGCAGAGATACATATCCAGATCCTGCCTCAAAAGAAAAAAAAGAAAAAAAGAAAAAGAGAAGGTATGCTAACCAATAGTAAACAGCTTTCATAGTAAAGAGACAGAGAGAGATAAAATGATTTTATAAATTATAAATTAAATTAACCTTTGAAAATCTTACAGATTAACATGATTTATGATTTTGCTACTTTAGTGATGTTATATTTATAAGTATATATCACATGGTTTACATAATGCTCAAAATAGGCAAACAGTATAAAAGCCAAAGTTTCAACCCTTGAAGAGTTATAGTTTGTTTGGAAGTTGACAAAATTTAAGGCATAACAAATGAATGAATATGAGACATGATATTAACTAGGTGTTAAATCTTGAGCATGAAGTGTCATCTTAAAAATAACCCATGAGGGAAAAGATAATTGTGGAATAGAACAGTCACTGAAAATTCTATAGAGGTGATGAGAACCTGTTTCATTAACAAATGATGGGTTGTTCTCTTGAATTGTTGAAAGAGGTTAGGAACGAATGCAATGAAAAGATAGAGAACAAAATGGCCTAGAATTAGGCACTCAACTTGTAGAGACATAATTGCAGACTTACTTATAAAGGGAAAGTCATGCCAAAAAGAAGGCTAAGTAGTTATGGTAAATTTAGCTTAAAGAAGATTTTTGAACACTGTTTTTTATGACTTTGAACCTGATCCAGTTACAAGGACTTCACTTAGGTAGGGTTCAAGATGGAGGGAAGTGACAATCCAGTTCCAGGTAATGTTACAGGGGAGAGCAGAAGGTATACTCTTTCTGCTGTGATTAAGAACTGT
>PVHP010015790.1:0-36806 GCA_004024765.1 Zapus hudsonius | reverse complement strand
GTTGGTAGGGTTAGATGGGCCCCAGCTCTCTCGCTGCATCCTGAAAAATACAAACACAATCTCCATCGGAGAGTGAGATCAGTGTAGGTTAACAAATATACACAATTCTGGATTACCTAGATTCTATTTTTAGTAGTCTCCCAGTCACTCGCTCCCATAGTGCATCTTGTTTTGGGAGCCCAAAAGTACCTTTTCTAAGCTCTTACCTCCCCCGAAGCAATAAGTTACCCATTCCTCTGATGTGACTGAAGAAAGCAGGTTTGCTTGTTGTTCAGTCAAATAAAAGATGTCTCCCTTGGGAACAAAGTTTAGGCAGGCTTACCACCTGTTATGAAAGATTTAGGTTCCCTAAACTCAGGAGTCATCTCTTGTAATCCAACCAAGAGGCACGTGAGTGAGTGGGTGTTTCCTGATCTTCTTTAGGTCCCCTTGTAGGAACTGGAGGAAGTAATGAAACTCTGGCTACTACTGTGGCTGTAACAGCCTGTGCTTTATCTAAGGTATCTCGTTTCCTCTGTCCACTGTGGTGGCATGACTTGTTAGCTTCCAAGTAGGGTGAAATCTAACACCTTCCATAGCCTTGGAGAACATTAATGGTGGTTGCATTAATGGTGGATAAGGTTCGAGGCATGAGTGCCTCATCCATTGTTCCTTTCTGTTGAAAGAAGCCTACCCTGATAGTGCAAAAAAAAAAAAAGGAAGGAACTTCTCTTTCAACATATGTTTCAGCCACACAGCATACCATTGCATTCCTCTAATTCCTACCAGCCCTAACTTAGTAATAACAATCATAAAATAATGGAGGGGTCCTTAATTTCATTTTCATTACAAAATTTTTCTACTTTGGGATATAACATATCCACTAACTGTAAACAGTAAATGATCCTTTTGCATTAATTAGGCCAAGTTTTTTAGGAAATTGTTAGGTTTGTGTTTTGTAATGAAAGTTTCAAGTTTTAATGTTCATTCCTTTTTCATGGTGTGTTCCCAAGCTCTGTGACATGCAAGGAAGGGTCATTTTTGGTTTGATTTTTAAGAAACATTACTGGACTTTTCCTCCTTCCACTGCCTTGTCAAATTGACTGGATGATTGAACTTCTTTAATCCAAGATGTCAGATGGGTCATAATTCCACAAATGTGGATCTGTAGCTGAAATCTGATCTGGTTCAAAGTTCTCTTTGTTCATTCTATCATACTTACCACAAGCCCTGAATGTCAATGCATAGTGTAATTCTCTTTACTGCTTAAATTTTACTCAAAGAAAATCCTTGTAATTCTTGCCTTTAGTCAACTTCCATGAGAAAAAAATGGTCAGGAATTTAATTTAAGATTTATTAAATCCATACAAATTAGGCTATGTTTACTATTTTTTTTGTATTTTATACATGAAGATGGTATTTTTCTCAATTTGCTTCATTAGCATCCTTCAATAATTAAAACATATAATTTCTTCTTTATAAGTTTTCTTTGTTTTAATAGTGTTTAAGAGCATTATACATTATTTATTAATGACCCAATTTTAATGTACTTTGCAAGTGCTGGCTTGAAAACTTACAGAAATTTTGTTTTTGAATATTAAAACTTATTGTAGCCACCTTGATGAACTCTAGTGCTAATTATAGTAATTTTTCTGTCTCTTAATTACCCTATATAAGCAGCTATGCTTGTCTACACAGTATGAATACTGGTTAGGATTTTTAAGTAGGTTAGGATATATCATGCCATCAAATTTTTCCACAGCATACACTATTATCTTCACTTTAGAAGTGAAAACAAAATAGATTCAATGATTTTAAGTCACCTGCCATAAGTAGCAACCGACTGAGGTGGAAGATAGGCTTTTGTGTCCATATTTCATATAAACTTGGGCCTTCTAAAACCACTCACCTTGAGAAGGACAGTCAGAGAGATGCCAAGATCACAAGGGTGCATGGGAAAAAAGGATAATATTTCGGTTGCTATGTTAACATCAAAATAGCATGAGTTAGCCAATTTTTGATTTATAGACCAACAGGAATTATAAACCCCTTTTCGATTTTTCAACTTTTCATATCATTGCTATGTATATAAACTTTAACATTTCACTCTTGTTGCAATTCTACTGAAGTAATGAATCTTTAACTGATATTGTACAACCATGGTAAAATCCAGCCACTACCATTTCTGATGATCACTTGGTAAGTGATGGATCCAGCCAGAGTATCCCATTACTTTCTGTGGTTATATTCAAGAGGACTGGAAAGCAAATGAAGGATTTTCCATTTGGTAAACATAGGGATTTCTTCCACCACCTTGGATAATATATTTCCTTCCTCTCTAATATCCAGTACATATATTGGATCCTTCCCATTGGATAACAAATAGAGGAAAACTCATGAGATACCAAGTGTTTTTTTTTTTTCAGGTTTACAATAAAGATCTGGCAACTCACCAAGTTATGCATTAAAATGTGTTTTGTTCAGAAGCCAACTAGTTTCTATTCCAACCAAGGTAGTTCAATGTTGGCCCATATTTTTAAATGGTTCCAATCATGAGACCAAATTAGATTGAAGTGAATGTTCTGAATAACAAATATTTTCTATCATTTCTGAACTGTATTGTATGGTCCTTGCTATGGTGAATGCTATTTAAAGTGCCTTCTTCACACTAAGAACTTCCTACTTTACTGCATTGAGGCCTCTGTTTTATATGGAGGTGGAAATTGAGGATTTTCAAGTAAGATTTCCTGCTGTGACTGGCTATCCGATCAGTAAATGAAACAACATAAGCTTAATCATCTCTAAGAATTGAAAACCACACTCCTTGACTCTTGCCAGTACCCATATGGAAACTTACTATACGAAATACTCTAATGAATTCAAATACCAGATTGTTGTAAAGCCTGCTTAAGAAAAAATAAATCCTTTTTTATTCAGGTAGTTACTTTTTAAAGAAAATGATAAACTTAATTTTATTTCAGGAATAAAGGTTATATGTCCTTTCTCTTTTTCTCTATTGATAATGCTTCAGGAAAAACATTTTAAATTTATATTTCACAAGTGTGAATTTATTGAAAAGTTTCATTGTGGAAGGTTCCATGTGAGCCTAGCAATTTTAAAAATGAACCTTCAGGAAACTCATTTGGTTTCTGGGGCAGCATAAGGAAAAGATGAAATAATACATATAACGAAAAACCACAGGAGATAACTCAGAAAGACATTATTAATATATCTTCAAATGTAATGATTACCAAAAATAAGAGTTGACATATATGTGTTACCGTAACTTTGATTATTCTTCTTTTGGAAATATAGAACAAAACAAGTAGATTTCAGAGCAGTGATATACTTTCAGAGGGCCCGGAATGTATCATGTAACTCATGTATAGCTTAATTTTGGAAGTGTTAACTGAATATTGTTGGTACAACCAAATATATTTTTGAAATAAGTTAAGTCTTCAAAATGGACTTCTTCGAGATAGTCAAATATTCAAAACCCAGAGATACTGCTCACCACTTCTTCATTCCTCTCCCATCTGTAACTCTCAAACTCTGTAACCAGATTCACAAGACTCTTTCAAGTGTTCAAAAATCTTGAGAAGCTTTGAAAGGCTGAGTTCCCCTTGGAGACCAGGGAAGGTACATACTAAAGCTGGAGAAGCCAGAAGATGTTTAATATTCTGGAAAGGAGATTATGTAGAAAGAGTCTTAATTCTACAAATAAATTTAGTGCTTCCCAAATGAAATTGTAGCTTCTATATATACTTCTACATTTTGGGTGTCACAATGTAGCTAATTTTTTTCCCAAAACTACACCAGGGTAAACTTTGAATAGAGGCTTTTTGCCAATTCCCATGTGCCTCTAACTTAACCTTTGGATGACACTGGTGAGGTAACTTTGGAAATCTTGGCAGTGGCAAGTTTGTAAGGCTAAGAAATAATTGTCAAATTTGTTTAGATTTTGTGTGGATTGTTTGTTATTGATTTTAATAACTCAGTGGATGTTGTCCTGTCTTGGAAACAACAAAGAGTACTAGTCATAATTGTAAATTCTTGTGTGGAAATGCTTACTTCTATGACAAAATCTTCCTGGAACAAACTCTGATCCACTAGCATGCTTTTTGCATGAATGCATCATCAAACATTTGAAAGCTGGAATTTCAAGTGGCAGGTAATTAAGAAACATACAGTTCTTCAGCAGTGTCTTTCTGAATAAAGGTTGTTATAAATACACATAAGCATCAAATTGGAATGAAAAGATGAATCTCTCACTTTCTCATCGTAGGACATGTAACCATGTTGATTTCTATGATTATATGAATGAAACTATTGCGTAGATTGTAAAACCTTACATAAATATGTCATGTGTCTTAACATATAACATACAGTGGCTTTCTTTTAATTAAATGAATGGCATAGGAACTTTAAAACTTCCAATGGAACATTTAGGATTGCAGACTGTATTTATATTAATCTTAAATCTCCTGACGAAAAGCCTGGGAATGGCGGTTAGTTCATAATTTGGCTTTTCCTTACTTTTCTATATTTTCCTATGTATTACATTGATTTTTATCTTCAAACATATTTTTATTTATTTATTTGAAAACAGAGAGAGATAGAAAGAAGAGAGACAGACAGAGAGAATGGGCACACCGGGGCCTCCAGCCATTGTAAGTGAACTCCAGAAGCATGCATCACTCTGTACATCTTACTTTACATGGGCACTGTGGAATCGAACTCTGGTCATTAGATTTTGTAAGCAAGTGCTTTAACTGCTGAGGTATCTGGCCAGCCAGATTTATATCTTTTAAGTGTCAAGCAAAAAAGGTTCCCTCATTTTAACTGGAAGAAGTCCTTTCAAATCAACAGTAGACTGCTATCTCCCAACTAGCAGTAACTTTAGACATGAAAAGGAAGGCCATTACAGCAGAGCAAATTATTAACAAGGTGTTAAGAGGTCACAGAGAAAGGGACTCCAGAAGGTCATGTAGGTACAGGGTGCTGACCATATTCCAGACCAAGCAAGCAGTAAAAACAAAGCTGAGAGTCCAGATGAGTGGCCTTGTGAGTTTCCTGAATTTTGCCAGTCATAACTTTTCCATGTGCTCTAGATTCTACCTTTACTGTGAAGTGAACTAAGCAATCTGCAAAGAGCCTCCAAGTCATTGTTTTTTTTTGGGAATGTTCTTTAAATAAAGCTCCCTTTTAGCTTGAGGAGTTGCAGATTAAATCCAGATTTGGATGCTTACCATCGTTGTAACCAAGAGTGTTTTTGTTGTTGTTGTTGTTAAATGCAGGGCTTGAGTGCACTGATCTCTCTGGTCAAGCAAGTAGAAAATCAAATCAGGTGACACCATGAGATTGCACTGTGAACTTATAAAGGTAGAGGAATTGCGCACTCTGGTTCTGTTGCTATGGTAACTAGTGGTTCCACTTTTTGATTCCAGAATAGAGCACAGTTGTAATGATTTTCCACTGAGTTATTATGAAACAATAAAAATAATGGAATAAAGGAAATATCCTAGCATTTTTCCTTCCATTTGACAGTCTCTTGAATAAATCTTCCTTGATATTCCATGTGACCTTGACTTTAGAATAATATTTACTGTGTGCAGAGATTACTGTGTGTCTTCTGGTTCGACCAGGGCCACCAGTGGGAATGTCTGAATTTCCCACCTGGGTATCATACCAACAGTCTTCTTGATAATTTTCTAGTAGGATGTCATACTTTGGACACATGTTTCTCACTGAAGGGGGGGGTGATGAAGTAGGGGAGAATTTTTGTCTCTCCATAGGACATTTGATGATGCCTTTAGACATTTTTTGTTTTCACAACTGGGGTAGGGAGTACTAATGGTATTTAGTGAGTGGAGGATAGGTATACCAGTAAACCCCTTACAATGCATAGATTGAGCCCCAACACATAAAGTTAGCCAGCATCAAATGTCCAGAGTGCTGAGATGGAGAAACACTGTTTAAACCATGATCATCATGTTCTGGAATGGCTGGCATTTGGGAAGTAATAGCAGAGTGTATGAATCTGGTGCTGTAATATGGATTTATTCAAGGAATGTTTTCTGTAATTTCTTAAGGGTTGTCAGGGATGTTACACCTTCAAGACTATGCACCATAGAGGGCTCATGAGAAAAGATCTCTCAGTGAAGGGCTCATTTGGAAGCTGTGCAGTCTCAGGGGATCAGTTTCAAAAGACGGTTTCCCTTGACTCTCATTGTAGGCCATGTTTAGAATTTAGTCTAAGTAGCAGAGCACACAGAGCACATTGTGGTACTTAGTTTGAGCATTGTGTGTTGGAAAGGCTGCCAAACAAGCAAGCTAAGTTTTTAAAGTTGAATTCTTCCCTTCTCATCAACTTGGCATTAAAAACATAGGAAATAGCAAAATAAAATAGAACACACACAAACACACTCACACACAAATTTACTCTTTGTTCTAGAAGGGCAACTTCAAGCACAAATCCTTGATCAAGCCCCATGCAAAGATTAACTACAAATTGACATATTTCTTATTATTCTAAAGCCCTCACACATAAAGGAGCAAGAATCAACTGACTTGTTGGTATCTCGAGGCTATTCTGATGAAAACTGGGAGAATACCCAGTTCTGGAATAATCTCATTCATCAGCCATTGCTGTCAGGGTGATACCACACATGTGTATGTTTCTTTCAGTGTTTTCCAAGAGCACTGTGCAATTTGACACTGCCACCCTTTTCCCCTGAGCCCAGACTTCCTGGCTATGTTAACCCATTAATATGTGCTCACAGATCTACCTAAGGAATCTGTGCTGATTCATGTCAGTCAGATCCAAACCACTCTGAATCATTCAGAACCCCTTGATTCTACATCCATCACTAAATCTTGCTGATTATATCACCCCTCTTTGTGCTAATGGCTACAGATCTACACTTCAGAAAGTTGCAGCACCTGCTTTGAGAAAGAACCCAGTCAGGGAGGAAGCCACATATGGAAAAAAAATAATGTTGCATGGAAGAGAACTATATAGTGGCCAAGCAAGTTTGGAGGGGGACATTGGCCCCTGGGGGTAGACTAAGCTTTATCACTAGAGGTATGAATATAGTGATCATATGTAAAAGTAGCATGCATGATCAGAAGGGTAAAAACAATTCTTACAGAAATGCAAACACTGACCAGTCTGCAGTCTTCCTAGGAATTACAAATAACACCTGTCATGGTTTGATACAGGTGTCCCCCACAAACAATTGAATGTATTCTGATAGATCGATCCTCAGCTGATGGCAGTTTGGGTTTTACAACCTCGATGAAGCTGTGTTGTTGGGGGCGGGCTTATGGGGTTATAAGCCAGCTTCCCCTTGCCAGTATTTGGCACACCTTCCTGCCGCTGTTTGCAGTGCTGTGGCAGAGGTGATGTCCAGCCCTCTGCTCATGCCATCATTTTCCCTGCCAGGATGGAGTCTCCCCTTGAGTCCGTAAGCCAAATAAACCCATTCCTCCACAAGCCGCTTTTGCTTGGGTTCTCTCTACACAGCAACTAGAAAGCTGACTGCAACACACCCAATGGGTGTCAGGCTTTCAGGTTCCCATGGCTATTGGGCTTCATTGAATTAAATGGCCTATGAAAGATGGTTATGGTAATAGGGAGGGGAGTATATGGATTGTGGATCTGATGGGGATTCCAGGATTACCAACAAAGAGACTGTTGGTGATGACAAAACAGGAGGTGATGAATTTGAGATATCTCTGACATGAAGCCACTGGCTTAGTGTCACAATGATGACGTGCTGGGCTTAGTGGCAAAGGAAGACTGGTGGAGGATGTTGCTTCTTAGAGCCTTCTCAAACACCTTATTCTCAGCCACCTAAGATAAGCACAGAATCTAACTCAAAATGACTTGTTCCCAGCCTCCCATTCTCCAAAGGCCATATGTCAAATTCTAGAGCCATCACTGACCCATCACTCAGTAAAAGTGAGGGATTTCAGTGAAATAGGAACTATGTATTGAGAAAAAAGTATGGACAGTGATTGGTATTTCACATGGTAAGTTTGAGGTACCATGGTATATCTGTGTGCATTAAGCTCCTAATGCTGTGGCTGGAGTCCAGGCCAATCACATCAGACCTAGACTCGTGAGGAAAAATTTCCAGAAACTGCACAGATTTCTCTGTGGGAAAGGAGATAACTTCAAATGATCCAAGTTCAGAAAGGGACTTGAGGAGAGCAAGTCTAGGTGAAGATCTCCAGAGAGAGAGGAATTCAATTGACTGCATGTCTAGTCTGGATATTTATGCATTTTTTAATGTTATTCCTATCTACCATGAGGAAGTAGACTATGGTCTGATGTTGATTGAGAGTGGACTTCTTCAAATTATAGCCAGGAGACAAGGGAAGGTCTTAAACAGTTTCTGCAGCTTACCTTGGCATTTAGGATGAATAGTAAGGCATAGGATGAAAGAGGGAGCTGATTATCTTGAGGGGGATCATGGTATGAAGCCCTGGAGGCTATGTTTCAAAGACTAGAATTTTTGAATTTAAAATTTCACAATGTTATGATGAGAGTGAATGCATGAGAAAAGGTGATCAAGTTTTCATTAAAGTGAAGTTTACTAATTGAGGTGGAAGGCATAAGTAGAGAGAAATAGTTATTCAGTCTTGTACTCCTTTATTCTGGGTGTCTATCTTTGTTATAGTGAATTTCCATGCTATGTTATGGTGATTTCAAGTGGACTAGCAGAGTTATATCCTATAAAGTATATTATTTTATCTTTATCATTTGAAGACACTGTAGCAAATCAAAACACCCTTGCATCAAGATACACACACACACACACACACACACACACACACACACACACACACACACACACCAGCCAAACTCTTTATATCATTTGCAAATTTTTTAGGCAAATTGCATCCTTTGAAAATGCCTTTCTTTCTATAACCATGACACCTTGCTTTTTGATTATATATTTTGTTGCTAAGTCTGTAGAAACATTTGCTCTTTAAGAGTATTAATTGCATATACAAAGTCAACTGTGTCAAAGTGTCCAAAGAGGCCCAGGGATCCAAGGTAGAGAGCCAAACAGTAAATAGTTTCAGTTATCCAGACCAAAGAGGCTTCTGTAACTACATAAGACTGCTTTTATAGGCTGAAAGCAGATAGACAATAAACTAAAACTTTAGTTATAAAGATAGACCATGGATTATATTTGACCCAATGGATCTGATTGTTGATTCCTAATTAATGATAAGAATCTAATGGGTTGGGCTGGAGAGATGGCTCAGCGGTTAAGGCACTTGCCTCCAGTGCCTAAGGACCCCGGTTCAATTCCCCAGGACCCACATGAGCCAGACCCACAAGGTGGTGGCCCTGGTGCGCTCTCTCTCTCTCTCTCTCTCTCTCTCTCTCTCTCTCTCTCTCTCTGCTTGAAAAATGAATAAATAAAATATTTTTTTAAAAAAGAATCTAATGGGTTGTATGATTTTTAATGTGGTTGTGTGGGTAAATCTCCAACTTTACATATTAATTTATATGTTTAATTTTGGCTTTAAAACCATTTATGTAATGATTTATTATGGCTCCATCCAAATGAAATAACATGTAAATGATGATACCACATGGAAGTTTCTAATGCCACATGGGTTTATGCAGCCTAAGAGTTCCTTGATGGTCTGGTGTAGACAGCTATCAAGCTTGTCACCTCAACCTACTCCCCTGAAGATCTACAGAATTCCCCTCTGGTCTTAGAGAATAGTAAAGTATCAGACACAAAATTGTTAATTCCTTCAGGCATGTATTAATGCACACAAAAGCTACTTTATGGAAATTCAGGGTATTCAAGGAAAACTAACAGTTGGTCAAAAATCTAATCTAAGCTTTTAGAGATTCCTTATTAATAAGTATCTTTTATGTGAAAATAAACCCTGACCAAAATCATCTCTAACAGGATTTCAAGATTAATGTTGTTTTTGTGGTGTAGAAGACAGACTAAAGCAAAAGGATACTTAACTGTGAATCAAATAGATATTACTTAAAATGTCAGAGATATGCTGTTTTGATGTCCAGGAATTTATATATTTATGACTATGGCCTATGAAATATTTACTAAAAGATTTGCCACTCTGAGGTGGTTTGATGTTTTAATCAGGGCTGAGAGGTTATTTTGCTGTTGTTTCTTCTTAATCAGTCATTTTTTGGAGTTAAATGGTGTATGTGGATTGAGCAAGAATGGAATGGAATGTCAACTTTCTGCCAACAACTCTCTGGCTGCAAGAAAGTTTCGCTTTTTTTTTTCTTTTTGATGTAAGTCACAGAGAGAATTTATCTGAAGAATGCACAAAGAAGAGAAAAGCAACTGTGGAGAAAAAAGAAAGCTCCTTAAATCCATCACTGCTTATCATGTAGTACATTGTAAAGCCTACATTCTGTCCCAAATTTTTCATTTGGGAGATGCCTGTTGAGATGTAACTCAGTCTGGTTACATTCTGAAAAAAACACACATGCACACATCAGAAGTCATCTTTTCCTCTACAGGTGGAAAATGCTCATCAGAAAGCTTAGGAATTAGTGGCTAAAGTGTTTCTTCTGTTTTAGATTATAGTTCAATAGCCAAGAGACATAATCAAGAGTGAGGAACTTCAGAATGAAATGTATAACACAGCATCCTAACTAGAAATGTAACTTGGACGTATACAGTAACCATCCTCTGACATTGAGCTCCTTTGCATCTGCACATAGCAGCTGGTGAGCTCTGACTTGGGTGTGATGGGAAGGCCACTTTCATGACACTGATTCTGTCTTCTGCCTCATTCATTGGGTTTGAGTGTACTTTGCTTATTATACATACCAGTGTACATTGGATGGATATGACCCATTGCAACCTTTGCTGTGGCTTCTGATGGTTCCAATTCAGGGTTCTCAGACTAAGTATTATTTATAGTTATGGCTGGATGATTGTTGTGGGGTCTCTCCAGCACACTGCAGAATGTTTTAGGCAGTATCCCCAATATCCACTCACTAGATGTCAATAGTGACTTCTCCCCCAAATCAAGCTCATGACAATCAAAATGTTTCCAGATATTGTTCAGTGTCCTCTGGCCAGAATCACCTTATTTAAAACCATTGTTCTAATTAGCAGTTGTACAGCTCCAGGTTTAATGCCCTTTAACTGGTGTCCTGAAAACACATTGGCTTAATTATACTCAACTCTACATTGAGCTTCACCCTGCAAATTTGATCTCAGGTTTACATTCAGTCTAAGAAAGAACAGGCCACATGTGTGGAGTTCCACACTTCTTGATTTACCAGTCTGGTTTGTGTCTGTTATCAGAGGAAATTATGAAATAGCATTGTCTTGAAGGGTGTCATCAGAATGATGAAAATAGTTTGCTGAGTTCTGGCTTTGGAGAATGAAGGAGACATTTAAGGGATCCTACAATCTCAGAAACAGTTTCACTTTGCAGAAGTTTTTGACAACTTAATGTTTTGCAATAGCAGTCTGGAAATTTAACCATTTCATGACTCCATGGAATCAGGTCCTGAGCCTTAATGCCTTCCTGTAGGCTTTGGCTTATTTTGTTACAACTTGGGAGAGTGAGCTCTGACAATAAGAAAAAGAACAACAAATGATTTTCACCCAATTAAAACAAGATTCTAAAGTTCTAAGTAAGAAGGAATTACAGTGGAGTGTGATGGCTTTTATATTTTCTTTTACAATTACGTTATTGCTGGGCTCAGGCTTTCTGCTTGGAAAAGTTCTATACTTTTAGAACAGACTAAGCTGCAAGACAAGAGAGACTGAAGAAACCAGGGGTGGGTTGAAAAGCAATCTTTCTTTTTTGGTCTTAAGAATAAGAAAAAAATTCTCCTCCCATTAAATCTTGCCACATGTTAAATAGACTGCTCATTAAAGTCTCAAGTGGCCTGGCTTGCATTGTGTCATTCAGTGGCATGTACTCTTAGGAAAAATTGCATACAAAATCTCTCCATGTAGTAATATGCACTAGAACCTGTAATCAGAATCAGCCGCCCACCTGGAAATGTGAGGACAAAATGTTCAGCCCAGAGTGAAGGTAAGACAATTTGATGGGTCAAATCTATACCAGACTGGCATTGATTTGGTTTTATATAACTTAGTAATTCGCTCATATTTGATTTTTAAAGTAATAGTAATTCATGGACTGTGTTTGAGTGGTTGGGCCAAAAATCTCCCTTCTTTTCTTGTTTCTTCTTTTTGTCAACAGCCTAGATCCTTTCCATGCTCTTTTATGCAGATAATGCCTGGTTTGGAGGTCTGGAATTGGAGATCTCTTTCAGGAAAGAGCAAGGCTAGCTGTCCACCTTCACTGACAAGTCCTCATTGCCCCAAACTCTTTCCCTCCATATTGTGATATTTTCTCTCTGGCTTCTCATGGCATAAATGTTATAATGACTAGGTAAATGTTGTGATAATTAGCATATCAAAAACTTGGACTTCCGGTTCAAGATGGCTGACTAGCAGACACACAACGTCCCTCGGGAAACAAGGGTCAGGGTTTTCAGCGGGGATCCAAGTTGTGGACACAAGCTGTGGTCACACTCTGAGCTCCAGACACCTCCGAGTACAGGATCCTTACCAGTGGAAGCCTCCATTGAGGACCAGCGCTCGCCGGAGGCAGTGAGTTGACAAGAGCCGGTAAGCCTGCCAGAGCAGCCTCAGCCTGCCAGCTGCCAGAGGCTTTTCCTCGGCCTCTGCCTGCTTCCTTCGGCTTCCCTCGCTGTCCCTCCCGCCCTTTGCATGTTTCACGCATCTATCCCATCCCTCCCGGGCACTTGAGTGTCTCTCATTTTCAACTTTTTTTTCTTTTTTTCTCTTTTTTATTCTTCTCTTTTTCTCTTGCTCCTACGTAACCCCTCCCCCCAACCACCTGGTCTCCAGCATCTGTCCCACTTCTCCAGGTCCTTGCTAATCCATTTCCTTGCTTAATATTTTTGTTTTTGTTTTTGTTTTTGGCCTGCTGACCGGGACCTGGGTTCATATGTGGCCCCTCCCCCTGGGCCTCTAGGTCTCCAGGCCATCTGCCCTGCCCCTCCAGGCCCTTGCTAATATATATCTTTGCTTACACTTTTTTGTTTGTTCATTTTGTTTTGTTTTGTTTTTGGCCTGAAAACCAGAACCTGGGCTCTTACGTAGTCCCTTCCCCTGGCCTCCAGGTCTCTAGCACATCTGCCCCACCCCTCCAGACCCTTGATAATCCATTTACTTGTTTACTTTTTTGTTTGTTTGTTTGTTTTGGCCTGCAGACTGGGATCTGGGCTCTTACAAAGCCCCTCCCCCTGGCCTCCACATCTCCAGCGCATCTGCCAACCCCCTCCCTTCAGGTGTTTGCCAGTCTTTTTTCTTGTTTACTCCTTTATTTTATTTTATTTTTTATTTTTCATTTTTTTCTCTTCCCTTTTATTTTTCTTCCCTCCTCTGTGGTACTTTCTGACCACCAAACACTGAGGCTTCCTTGAGACCTCACCCCTGTAGTTTTCCCCACCTGTCTACCCCCGCAGTTTCCTCAACCCCGGCTCCCCCCAGTACCCCAGCCCACTGATTCTGTATAATCCCCAAGCGCTGGTCCCTGAGGTATCCTGAAACTCTGGGTCCTGCGGTTCACCCACATGCACACCAGCTCATGTGGTTTACCCGCAACCTGGTTCCCACGGATTCCCCATGTGATAAATAGTCCCTGGACAGCAGTGACAGGCAGCTGACACCCTACCCCATCGAACCTTACCCCTAAGGGGCCCCGCTCCCCCTAGCAGACTACATAGGAAGTTGCACCCTACCCTCTGCCTACTTAGTCCCCATAACCCCACACCCTCCTCTGACAAGGTACCCCCAGTATCACCATCAAAGTCCAGCCAGTGATCGAAGGGCACACACACTCAAAGATGAAACAAGGGAGTGCCCAACCCTAACTCTGGAGTCCAGTGTACTCCCAGAACACACTAGCAAAGTGAAATCAGATCAAAAGGCATCCCACCAATCACCTCAACTGGAATAGAAATGGGCAGGCCTCAACACAAGAATATATTGCCAGCTGAGGAAACCATGCCAAATGGCAAAAACGATGCCACCAAAGAGAGTGAGCAGAGGCAGGCCCAGAAGACAAGACAATAAACCCTGTTCATACTGGCACAGATCTTGAGGAAATCCTAATGTCAGTCATGCAAGCAAAGATGGACCAACATATTGAAAGAGTTCAAAGTCAGCTCATTAGCTTTGCCACCTGGCTTAATATAATTGAGGAAAACCTAATGGACTTCAGAAAAGACATATCAGAACTAAAGACAAACCTGCAAACTGAAGGTATCAAAAACCAGCTTTCCAAATTAACTGAAGACATCTGCAAATATAAGAATGACTGTCAGGAAGAAGTAATTAAATCAAACCTTGAAATGAAAACACATCACAACAGGATGATGGAAGCAAAAAGAAGTAGCAGAAAACAAAAAACATCTTGAAATAATAAGAAAATCCCCAGAATCTCTTACTAACAGGATTAACCACTGGGAAAACAGAACCATAGACATGGAAGACAAAACAGAGGAGAATTCACGAGAAATCAGAAACTTGACAAAATTCAAAAGAGCAACTGAACAAGACTCAAGGGAAATGTGGGATACCATAAAAAAACCTAATCTCAGGATCATGGGGATCCCAGAAGGAGAAGAAAACCAAGCTAGGGGCACAGAAAATATTTTGAACATAATTATGCAAGAAAACTTTCCATACTTGGCAAGAGATAGTTCTGTACATCTAAAACAGATACGGAGGACCCCAAACAAATTGGACCAAAAGAAGAACACCCCAAGACATATCTTACTTACAATGCCTACTATTGAGGATAAAGAGAGAGTCCTTAGAGCAACGAGAGAAAGGAAACTCACGTATAAAGGAAAACCCATCAGAATCACCTCAGACTTCTCCAGAGAAACTTTAAAAGCCAGGAGAGTTTGGAACAAAGCAATCCTAGGCCTAAAGAAGTACGGATTCCAAAATAGACTACTGTACCCAGCAAAGTTATCCATCATAATAGATGGAGAAATGAAAGTATTCCATGAAATTAACCAGCTCTACAATTACTTGAACACAATGCCAAAACTTCAGAATATACTTCACAAGATATCAAAATGTAGATGAGACAAATATCTGACCTCAGGAAAGGAACAGAAAATAAGTAAGGTAACATCAAAGAGATAACAAAAACAGCTCAGATACCAACCTCCATATTCTCTCCAACATGGCAGGGTTTAAAGCAAACCTCACAGTAATAACTTTGAATGTAAATAGACTCGAATCTCCTATAAAAAGACAAAGGATTGCAGGTTGGATCTGGAAAATGGACCCTTCCATCTGTTGCCTTCGACAAACACACCTTATCGCTAAAGACAGCAACCTACTGAGAGTAAAAGGGTGGAAAAAGATTTTCCAGGAATGTGGGAATAATAAAAAAGTGGTTATAGCTACTCTAATATCTGACAAAATAGAGGTTAAACCAACAGCAATAAAGAAGGATGATGATGGTCACTTCCTACTCATCAAGGGAACGATACAACAGGAAGACATCACTATAGTAAATATTTATGCACCAAATACAAGGACCCCCTCAGTTCATTAAGCATAAATTACTCAAAAGCAAAGCAGATATAGATGCCACCACCATCATAGTAGGAGACTTTAACACTCCACTGTCATCACTAGACAGATCATCCAAACAAAAGACAAGCAGGGAAATAAAGTTGCTAAATAGCACCATAGACAAACTAGGGATAACAAACATTTACAGAACATTCCACCCTAAGGACACAGATTACACATTCTTCTCAGCAGCATATGGAACTTTTTCCAAAATTGACCATATACTGGGCCAGAAATCATCCCTCAGCAAATTCAGAAAGATCAATGTAATCCCCTGCATCATATCAGACCATAACGCATTAAAGCTAGAAATTAACAACAGGAGAGGATCCAAAAATTTCAACAGATACTGGAGACTGAACAACTCACTCCTGAACAATGAATGGGTCAAACAAGAAATCAGACAGGAAATACAGAACTTCCAAGAAACAAATGATAATGAGGACACAACCTTTCAGAACTTGTGGGACACATTGAAGGCAGTTCTAAGGGGGAAATTCATTGCACTAAATGCCTTCATAACAAAGACAGAGAGGTCTTAAACTAACAAACTAACTTCACACCTAAGGTCATTAGAACAGATGGAAAAATCCAACCCTAGAAGCTTGAGACACAAGGAAATAATTACGATCAGAGCTGAGATTAATGACTTGGAATCAAAGAAAACAATTTTAAAAATAGACAAATCAAAGAGTTGGTACTTTGAAAAAGTTAATAAGATTGACAAACCCCTGGCCAACTTAATCAAACAAAAAACTGAGAAAGCCCAAATTAACAAAATATGTAATGACAAGGGTGAGGTCACAACAGATCCTGAAGAGATTGGAAGAATCATCAGGTCATACTTCCAAAACCTCTACTCCACAAAATTAGAGAACCTGGAAGAAATGAATAAATTCCTGGACACCAACCAACTTCCAAAGCTCAGCCCAGAGCAGATAAAAATCCTAAACAACCCGATAGCAATCACAGAGATTGAATCGGTAATCAAGAATGTCCCCAAATGGAAAAGCCCAGGTCCAGATGGTTTCTTAGCTGAATTCTACAAAACCTTCATCACAGAACTGAAACCTCTCTTCTTCAAGCTTGTCAGGGGCATAGAAAAAGAGGGTAGGCTCCCATACTCCTTTTATGAAGCTACCATTGCCCTGATTCCCAAACCAGGCAAGGATGTAACAAGAAAAGAAAACGACAGACCCATATCCCTGATGAACTTGGATGCAAAAATCCTAAACAAAATCCTAGCAAACTGAATACAAACCCACATGACGACTATAATTCACCCTGACCAAGTCTGCTTCATCCCAGGGATGCAGGGATGGTTCAACATACGGAAGTCGATAAATATAATTCACCACATTAACAAACTCACCCGCAAAAACCACATGGTCATCTCAATTGATGCAGAGAAGGCTTTTGACAAAATTCAACATCATTTCATGTTCAAAACCCTGGAAAGAATAGACATAGATGGCCTATACCAGAACATGATAAAGTCAATATACAGATCTCCTAAAGCCCAAATCATCCTCTATGAGGAACACCTCAAGAGTTCCCGATTAACTCAGGATCAAGAGAGGGATGTCCACTCTCAGCACTGCTCTTTAACAGAGTGCTTGAAGTTCTAGCCCAAGCAACAACACAGGAGAATAGCATAAAAGGGATACAAATCGGAAAAGAGGTAGTCAAACTATCCCTCTTTGCAGATGAAATGATCTTATATATATCAGGCCCAAAGAGCAGTATTAGTAAACTCCTGAAGGTGATCAATGCCTTCAGCAGAGTGGCAGGTTACAAAATTAATACACAAAAATCAATAGCCTTCATTCGGTAAAAGACATTCAGAGAAACTGTTCCATTTTCTATATCCTCAAACAAAATCAAATACCTGGGAATATCACTTAACAAGGAAGTGAAAAACTTATATAAGGAAAATATTGAAACACTCAAGAGGGAAATAGAGGAGGATGTGATGAGATGGAAAGACATTCCATGCTCATGGATAGGGAGAATCAATGTAGTAAAAATGGCAATCCTGCCAAAAGCAATCTACAGATTCAACACAATGCCAAGAAAAATCCCAATCTCCTTCTTCACAGACATTGAAAAAAAATCTCAATATTTATTTGGAAGGGTAAGAGACCTAATAGCTAAAACTATTCTTAGCAAAAAAAAATACGCAGGAGGTATCACCATACCTGACTTTAAAACATACTAAAAAGGCATAGTAACTAAAACAGCATGGTATTGGCAGGAAAACAGACAGTCTGACCAGTGGAATAGAATTGAAGACCCAGCCTTTAATGCAAATAACTTCAGCTTCTTAGTCTTCGACAAGGGAGCCAACAATGTATGCTGGGCCAAAGATAGCATCTTCAACAAATGGTGCTGGACAAATTGGATAAACACGTGTAATGTCCCATCCAAGCTCAACCAGCAAGAAAGGACACGACCACAAGTTCTTCTCTGCAGCAATTTATTCAAGAAACCTTGCAAGTTACAATATTACTAGTTACTTCTTCATTCTTCTTTTTCTTCTCTCATCTTCTCTTTTCCTTCCCGCGCTCAGGATGTGCAGGAATTTTTAAATCAAACTACAACCTATCAGCATTACATACGTATACATTCACAATTGGTCCATATACACGGAAGCATGCCAGGCATTAATCCATTTCCATACAAGGAGATAATAAATTCTCTGGAAATGCACACCACATGGAGGTAAAGAACAGAGGCCAGTGCCATCTTCTCAGCAGGCACTCAAAGAAAAAGCCCGCACTGCCTCCAGTATGTGGGCGTGGCAAGGCTTGGCCCTGGGAATGGGGCTGGGCCGCCCCGCCCCCTTACCTCACAGGAACAGCTCACTACAGTGTAAAAAAAAGAAAATAGAGACACTCCTTTCACCATGCACAAAGATCAACTCCAAATGGATTAAAGACCTCAATATTAACCGTACAACCCTGAACACCCTGGAAGAAAAAGTACGAGGAACCCTACAGGACATAGGAGTAGGGAACAACTTTCTGAGGAAATATCCAGTAGCCCAAGAAGTGCAACAGTCACTTAACCAATGGGACCTGATCAGGCTCAAAAGCTTCTGTACAGACAAAAATACTGTTCTCAGAGTCAATAGACCCCCTTCGAACTGGGAGATGATTTTCTCCAGCTACAACTCAGACCGAGGCCTAATTTCCAGAACCTACAGAGAACTAAAAAAAATTAATAACAAAAACCCAAATTGCCCCCTCACAAAATGGGGCACTGATCTCAACAGAGAATTCACAGAGGAGGAAACACAAATGGCGTTCTCTCACCTGAGGATGTGCTCAGCATCCTTAAGCATCTGGTAAATGCAAATCAAAACCACAAAGAGATACCACCTTTCCCTGGTCAGAATGGCAATCATAAAGAAAACCAACAACAATCATTACTGGCAAGAATGTGGGGAAAAAGGAACCCTCATTCAATGCTGGTGGGATTGCAAACTTGTTCAACCGCTATGGAAAGCAGTATGGAGACTTCTGAGCATAATGGATACAATCCTTCCAAAGGACCCAGCTATCCCTCTTCTAGGCATCTATCCACAAGATGTCACATCTCAATGCAGAAACATTTGTACAACTATATTTATAGCAGCTCAATTCATAATGGTCGAGAATTGGAATCAGCCCAAATGCCCATCCATGGAGGAATAGACAGAGAAACTGTCGTATATTTATACGATGGAATTTTACTCAGCTGAAAGGAAAAATGAGTTATCAAAATTTAGGAATAAATGGTCTGACTTAGAGCAGATCTTACTAAGCGAACACTCAAAAGAACAGAGAATTGAATGTCGCATATTCTCCCTCATATGTGGTCCTTAACCAGGATAACCATAAAATCTATGCAGACTAGTAGAAAGAAGTGAGAGGTTATGAATGAGGGGTAAGGGATGGGGGAGGGGAATGGGTTAATCATGAGGCTGAACCAAATTAAGTTCAAAAACATAAAATCCTCACGAGCATACTGTAACCTAGTGAGCAAGTAGTGGGTGTCGACTGGCAAGAGGGGCCATGAGTAGTAGTGGAGAGAGTCTAAGCCTGTGAATCATTGATCAGTCTGACAACCCATGGTCCCAGCCACTGGTTCCTTCCTTCACTGAGCTGTTGACCAAAGTGACCCATGTGGTTCCAAAAACAAGGCAGAATTCTGTAAAGCTCTTGAATGACCTCCCTAGGCCTGAGGTAAAACCCTGTTGCTGAAGAAACCACAGAATGCCATCGATCACCATTAAGAGACCCTTCAAGGTCCCAAATGGTATCCAGCCCCCAGATGGTAGTTAATGCCGTGCTAGAAGGCACTGCACAAGCTGCCAGGTGAAGCAGGTCAACGATGCTGGAGTAAACAGAGACCACTGGCATGACACACAGACTACGGCCATGAGTAGGCTGACCACAACTCCTACTGGGAGAGAACAGCGAACCAGAAAGTAGCACTACTGCAATGGAGGAACCTGGGCCTGGAGGAGACAATCAACAGCTTTTAAATTTGGCCAAAAATTCCACTCAGTGAGGGGAAGCCCATGACTGGAATTGGGGAATCAGTGCAATATGCACCACATCCCTTACTCTTGGGCTACCAAGAAAAGAGGCACTATGGGAGAGATTGACGGGGAGGCTACTAAAAATAGAATCTAGGTAATCCAGAATTGTGTATATTTGTTAATCTAAACTGACCTCACACTCCGATGTATATTGTATTTTTCAGGATGCAGTGAGAGAGTTGTGGCCCATCTAACCCTACCTACCAACTGTAGCCCGATAGCTGAGATTTTGGCAAGAGACGAGCCACCACAGTCATATCATGGAGGATCTATATGGAACCCCACAGAGAATGACAGGAGGAACAAGGGACCCACAGCCACAGCCCTTCAATCAACACAGGATAAGCCAGGGTGACAGAAACCAACAATTTTCAACACATAGCCCCCTAAGTGCACAACATTAAAGCAGCCTTAATACTCACCCACCACGACTCAGGGAACTGAGCGGAAGAGGAGGCAGAAAGATTGTGAGAGCAGTGGTGGGGGAGACTATCCAGAGGCATGACACCCCTCAGTAACAACATACTTTGGCCAGGAGAACCATGCTGAGTACTAGGCTATACATGGTCCCCTGCCACAAGGACTGATCCAGACGACCCATGGAAGAGGATATCCAGCTGATTGGGTTTGGGGAGGGGGGGCATTGGGGAATTGGGGATAAACACTCATTATTTGCCCACTAAATAATGTAACTCACTATGGTAAATATATATATATATATATATATATATATATATATATATATATATATATATATATATATATATATATATATATATATATATTAAAATTAAAAAAATCAAAACAAGAACTGAAGAGTTAAAAAAAAACTTGGACAATGTTCATGTCTTCATGTCCATTTGGTTTGCAGAATTAATTCCAGGTATTTCCTGGCTTCTCAGAATTGTATTGTTAGTGTGTATATTTATTCTACAAAATGATGGGATTTTTTATGATATCTATGGTGGTTTCTAGTGTGGTTTCATTTCTTTGCTATTATAAATAGTGCAGCAATAAGCATGGCTATGCAGGTATTTCTGGTATAAGCTAACTTAGATTCCTTCAGGTATATATCTAGCGGTGATCTAGCTGATATATATATATATATGTATGAATATATAAAAGCTGATATATATATATATATATATATATATATGTATATATATAAAATCTTGTTGCTACGTATTTTGTATGACTGGAGTGAGAAGAAATCTCAATGAAGTTTTGATTTACATTTCATTTCCCTGACGGTTAAAGTTGTTGAATATCTTTCTGGTGTGTTTGTCTTGTATGTGGTCTGTGTATTTTGAAGTGACTAGCATAGTGTATGTACATGTATGTAGAAAGCACATGCCCTGTGAGCATAGGTACAGAGGCCTGAATAGAACATTGGGTATCCTCATCTATTGCAATTATTTCCTTGAGAAAGAGACACTCAGTTAGATCTTACTGTTTTGTGGTTAGACTCGCTGACCAGAGAGCACCAGCAATCCTGTTATGCATCTCCCTCAGTGCTGGGGTTACAAGCATGCAAAGTCATGCCTGGCTTTTACATGAGTTCTGGGAGCCAAACCAGGTCATGATGCATACAAACAAGTTATCTTACCCTCTTAGATGTCTCCCCATTCCATCTCTGCCCAAACATTTCTTAAATATATCCATTGGATATTTACATTTCTTTTCCTGAAAACTGCCCATAGTTTTGTCCATTTATTGGATTGCTTGGGTATTTTTGATATTAATTTCATTGATTTCTTTATATATTCTGGATGTTAACCCCTAGTTAGATAAATGCATAGCAATGATTTTCTCCCATTCTTCTGCTATTAGTTGTTTTCTTTGCTACTCGGAAGCTTTTTAATTTCATGTAATGCCATTGGTCAGTTATTACTATTATTTTCTATGCTATCAGAGTTTTGTTCAGAAACTTCTTGCCTATGCCTACATCTAGCAGTATTATCCCTATTGTAGTTTGGTTTCTTGATGCTCTTCCATATTGACTGTACAATATGAGTTTGCAAGAACACTATATTTCTCTATATTTATCTTTCTCTTTTTTCCTAATGAAATAATTGATCCCAAAGATTGTCATTGGCTAAAAGGTTAGCATTTGAAAAAGGCAGGCAGGCTGTGATGAATGTGAAAGAAGTGCTTTTAAAAATTCTTGAATTGGATTAACATTGAATTAACAAGAATATTTCTTACATTCCAATGATCTTAAACATTATCTTTAAAAATTACATTGTAGGAGGATGGAAAGTTAATTCTGTACAAGTAAAAGGAATACTAATCTGGAAACGTGATCTCCTCTACCCTGCCTTGTAAGAGAGTCCATTGTAATAATCACCTGACTATAAAACAGAAAATACCCAAAATATAACATCACTGAGTCTCAGTACTTATGGAGTCAAAGATGCCATAGACATCCAAGGGAATTTGTATGTTTTTATATGAGTTGTCAAAATTTAGAGTACTGGTCTCCCAGACACTATTGAAGACTTTGTCTTTTGCTTATGTACCTCAGCAACAACATTGTCATTCTTTAACTCTTTATATGGCCCCAAGCATTCTATTACTTTTATCCAAAAATAGTGTCCTTCAATGTTAACATTATCGTCACAAATAACTACTTTGGAGATTGCCAACTACACATGATGTTCTTACTTTTAGATATTGGATAATGAAGAAATGTGAGCTATTTTTTCCATTAAAGTATATAAATCAAAGTGGAAGAAACAGGGAAGGGAGGGAGGGAGGGAGGGAAGGAGGGAGGGAGAGAATACAAAAAGGTAAAAGAATTTGTGCTATGTACTAAGTGTGCAATGATGAATTATATAGCTAAACATTAAAAACTGAAAGTTAAAATTTCAACAATAATTTAAAGAGTAAACATATGATTAGAGTTTTCTTTTATCCATTTTGCATTACACTTGGCTTCTGGAAAGAGAACTGAAATAGGATTTGTTAGACAAATGTAGGAGTGAATATTTTCTTGTGTATAAGACAAGTGAAAAGATTGAAATAGCATGGCAGTTCACAATGCAGTAAGTCTTTGTTATTCAAGAGTGTCAAAACAAATCTAAGGAAACAGATCCCTACCTCCTTCTTTGATGATTGGAGCCTTCAGCAACTGCTCTCAGTCACGTTTCTACTAAGACTATTGCCTATGATATGAAGCTCAGAAAAGAAGTACACTAGCCTACACACAGCTTAGGTCCTTAGATCAAGATCATAGAGTCTGCTCTCAGTCAAAAATGCCATACATCTGCTATGTCTGGCTTTTTTGCATTAGACTTATATCCAACCCATCAATCAGTATGATGGATAACATGTTCTCATTTTAAGAAGCTCATGGAAAGCATAGGAAGGCTCAGCTTCTGTTCCCGCTACAGAGGATGGATCTCTTAGTCATACCTCCTGCCTAGGCTTCCTAGGCAAAGCAGCCCAAGAAAACTGCAAAACAGAGCTCCATGTGTGATTGATGGAGCCTGAGAAGGAAATATGCATGTTTTCTTTCTCTATGTGTTTAATCTTAACTTGGCGAAATTGTAAAGAGGCACTGGAGCCTGGGGGAGTTGTATGCATGCAAAGTTTTGTCTGCCTCAATTGTGCTCTTGAATATTAGCTCACCACTTGGTCTGGATGCAGAAGTCTGGATAGAATGTATGCACTTCTCCAAAAGTCAGTTTTAGGTTTTATAAAAGGATTCAAGTATTATTGCTCCCAAGGGAGGATTTGAGACATTATTTTAAAGAAGGTCAGAAGAAATAGCAAGGTCTTTTAAATATTTTCATTTATCTTCAAGCATATCAAGAGAAGACAAACAGACAGAATGGGAGTGCCACTGCTTCCAAACACTGGAACCAAACTCCAGATGCATGCACTACTTTATGTATCTGGTTTATGTGGGTACTGGGGGATTGAGCTAGGTCATTAGGCTTTGCAAGCAAGTGCTTTAACTACTGAGCAATCTCTCCAGCCCAATTGCTAGGTCTTTTTAAAGAGTCATTAAATTTGTGACTAACATTGAGCTAAACTTGTCCCAGCCCATGGATGCAATACAGGAGTTATAAAAGAAAAAATAAATGCTGAAAATGAATAAAGGAAATGTAATAATCCAAGCATTAGGGTGCTAAATGGCTATCCTAAAGAAATACTTCTGTAAGACCTAAAACTCACACACCATGACTCAGGGAACTGAGAGGAAGAGGGGAAGAAAAGAATGTAAGAGCAATGGTGGAGGAGAATATCCAGAGACATTGCCCCCTCAACAACAACACACATCGTGTGTGGGGGGGGAGATGGAGTATGGGGTTATGAATTGTACCTCTTGTATCAAAGAATAAAGGTAATTCCTATCCTCAGCTCAGGCATATAAGTGATCATTAAAAATTAACCTTGCTGTAAACTCAATTTAAACAATTATAAAGAAATGTAGGTATAGGTATTCTATCTGAAAGTTTGCATCTATGTAATATAGTTTTTTTACATTTGATAATTATTTAAAATTCATTTACCTAAAGATGTAATTTTTATCTTACTAGAACTATGTGTATATATTATTACCATACATATATGCAGGTGTGTGTATAGTTATCCATAAGATTTCTAAAATTATCATCTTTTCAGGGAAAACCACAAACCACCTGGCAAGTGATGAAAAGAAAATGGAGCTGATTGTTTCTCAGACCTCAGAAGACTTGGATGATCTTGATTCAGCATCCCAGATTTGGTACAACACCAAAAAACGAGCATTAAGAAGTCCCAATATTAGTTTAAGAGAAAACTGTGTAACTCCCAATTTGGTGAAAGTTAAGCTCTGCTGTATTAAAAGGTGGAATGATTCCACCCAGATTCTTGGACCTCAGTGCTGGGATTACTGCTGCCTCAATGACATAAGTCACCTCTCTGTTTCTTTCCTTTCTCTCCTAGCAGTCCTGAAAGGAGAGCATAGTTGGAGGACTGTGGCTAATGGAACAAGTTTCTTTTGGTCCAAGGCTAAGTGTTTGCTTTGTGCACCAAACTATAAGGATCAGTTTGTTTTAGATGAAGCAAGTTATTCTACCCCTTGCTGGCTCCTCAGGGTAGAAATGTGGGAAGGTAAGTCTCTATATCTGATTACAGAATTGAACAGGAGCGAGTGTACAGATGGGATTCAAAAATATCAAAGTACAGAACAGAGTTATGAAAAGCCCCTTTTCAACCAAAAGATGGTGGCTCTGAGATAACAGAGTCCCTGTGATTTACTGTGGACCATCTTTTTCTTCACAAATTATTTGTTATTTGTAAAGATTCATAATTTTTAAAATTTATTAATTAGGAACTTTACTGTATGGGAAAATCATGTGTTGGTTCCATACCCTTCATGTTATCATCTTATATTCTCCCCTTCCCCATTCTACAGAGAGCCTTCCTCAGTGGGGTTACTGGTATTCACGATAAGACTCCAAAGGACTCCAGGGTTCAAATATAGATGTGGGTGATTTAGCCTCATCTACTTTTCCAGTCTCAGAGCACATGGTACGTTGTGAAGTTGAATCCAGTACAGATGCAAGCAAGTCCATTTAAATATGAAATGACAGATATTCAAAATTAGAATCAAAATTTAAAAAGCTTTACTCCTTGTGACTCTTCAAATACTGATCAGTGAGGGAAATACTTGGTTGAATGCAATAAAGGAACATTTGAGGGTGTGTGGGGGGGAGTGCTTTCCTATTATTTGTGTTGCTCTAGAAGAAATGACTGCAGGTTTTTCCACAGACAAAGTGAATCTACCTGAGGCATCTAAAAATAACAAGCTGGTTTCTCTGTAGCAAGCTTTCTATGGTATACACGAACCAAACTAATTGAGATGCTAATAAAAATGAATATACTGGAGATGATAGAATCCTTTCTTTGGATTTGTAAAAGTCAAAAGGGAAACAATGAAAACCAGAAATAGAGAAGAGAAAAAGAAACAAAGTATGATTTCAATTTTCTAATCTGAGGTCAGTGGTAATTTTCTGTAAAAAGCCAAATATTTTAGGTTTTCTGAGGCATTCTATCCCTATCACAACTGTTCACCTCTCCTGGGATAGTGAGAAAATAGCATTGACAAATACTTAATGAATGGATGTGATTGTGTTCCAATGTGACTTTACTTATGGATGTTTAATTAGATTTCATGTAATTTTCATATGGCATGCAATAGTCCTATGATTTTTCCCAACTAAGAATTCCCTTTGCAAGATCTGAGACAAACATCTCCCAACAAGTTTGTTCTTTCAGGGATTTAAGGCTGGAAATCAACACCCTGGTCCTGTTAAGTTCTTGAATGATGATTTTCCCTTTGATATTTTCCTTGGCTTCTCTAGAATGCCTTTTGCTCCTGTAACACTTTCTAACATCAGTTGTCATGCATTTATTAAGCACTCACCATTAACTGAAATGCTGAGGACAGACGTCAGAGGAAAAGAAAATATTAGCACTAGAATGTGGTACAGAAGCTCCTCTATTTATGGAATTTCAACTCATACACTTTCATAGATACAAACCAAACCAGATTCTGGAACCAAGCCCTCTGGCTCACTCCTCATTGCCCAAATATGCATGAAGAGCTTCTGGGGAGCTCTTTTCACTTCTGCTCCTCTATATCTTTGATTTCTCATTTATTTGGTCTGTCAAATAATTGCTGTGTTTCTGCTTGCTGTTCAGGAATGTCTCACAAACCCAATCTTGCATGATGACTTCATAGGGTACTACTAAGGAGTAGCAGAAATAATAGCAAAATAGAAACAATATTTAAAAGTCAACACAGGTCAGGAAACTTTTGTCATGTATTTTAATAGGAAGATCTACTTTGAGGGCAAAGATGCCATCAGGCAATCTGAGACACATCGCATAGCGTTATGATAATTGCAAACATTGCTAGACACTGTTTTAAATGAACACATGTGGCATATGTGTGTGTTTGTGTGTGCAGTTTCTCTTGATGGTGTTACATCCCTTAAACCAATCATAAATACCACAATGCAAACATACAAACTTAACCTTCCTTCCACTAATGTAGCTGCTGGCTACACTGTGGAGTATTGGTTATTTCCTCACATGATCTCAAGGCTGACTGGGAACTGTAACTTACTGCTGCTGCTCATTATTGTACCCCATATTGCTAGCTTAGAAAATGACCCCAACTTGAAGCTTGAAAGGACCTTTTCTACAGAATGAGCATTGCTTTTGGATCACCGTAAATTAGGAAAGAGGTAAGTCAGATCATTGTAAATCAGGAACCATCCACACACATGTGCACATATGTTTTATGTATCTATATAATCACATGTATGTACATACACACAAACATATGCACGAAATGCTAATTTAATTCCCATCAGAAGAAAGTGTTGAGTTGGTAACATAGTTCATTGGTAGAGCAGTTAGTTACCTGGTATCCTTGAGGCTTTCGGTTCAGTTCCCAGCACTGCAAAAAAAAAGTGTTAATTGAAAAATGACCTAATGTAATGATAAAACAGAGGGAATAAAGCGTGTGACTTGGTAATTTGTATCTGAGGCCTACTTGTCTTAATTTAGAAGGAGGAATTAAATAGAATAAGTTCTATGGGTTTGCAGCTTAGGAATTTGCTGGACCTTGAAGTAAGCAGTAAAAATGATAAGTAACGTTGCTGAAAAGGCTGTGTTCTTGCAGTGCAAGTGGACAGCTCACCTACTTCAGAAGAATTCCATATCTGAAACAAAACAAGTCTACCCTGGGCAAAGACACCAGAACATGCATCATGAGGGAGGCAGTGAAGCAGATTGCTAAGCCTCGCAAGAGTGAGATATGCTTAACCCTCGTGGAAATACACATGAGAGCTGCAAGCTTCTCCTATGGTTAGGGCCTCTGGAGAAACAAGCAGAATTATAAACAGTTGTTATCACTTAAGCTTTTTAAGCCCAAAGTGTGCTGGTAATTATCAGTGTCCTGCTTAGAATATCTCAGATCATTTGTGTGTGTGTGTGTGTGTGTGTGTGTGTGTGTGTGTGTGTGTGTGTGTGTATGTTTCACATAGGCGCATCCATGTGTGTGTGGATGTGCATGTGCCACATGGAGGTCAGAGATCAGTATCGGTGTCTTCTTCAATCACTGTCTTCATTTTATTGAGACAGGATACCTAAGTTGTACTCAAACCTTGCCTGTTTGGCCCAGGCATCCTCCTGTCTCTGCCTTCTGAGCACTGAACTTACAGCACACATCATCATATCTAACGTTTTATGTGGGTGCTGAGGAACTGTATTCCAGTTCTCCTGCTTTCATGGAAAATGATTTACTCACTGAGTTTTCCCCTTGGCCCCCAGATAGTTTTTAACCAATTCAGTGTATCTGTCCCTGTTGTAGTCAACTTCTCATTGTTGTGACAAAGAGCCTGACATAAAGCAGCTAATGGGAGAATTGGGTTTATTTTGCCTTATAGACTCCAGGGGAAGTTCCATCATGTCAGGGAAAACATTAGCATGAGCAGAGGGGTGGCCTTCACCTCTACCACAGCACTGCAAAAGGGGGCAGGAAGGTATGCCAAACACTGGCAAGGGGAAGCCAGCTGTAACCCTCATAAGCCCGCCCCCAACAACACACCTCCAACAAGATTCCAATACTCAAACTGCCATCAGAAGGGGATAAAGCATCCAAAATACATTAAGTTTATGGGGGACACCTGAATCAAACCACTACAGGCCCTTTCTCCACCTTCTACTGAACAGCATTTAAACTTCTGTAGAGGACAGCCTATGAGATTCTAGAGCAGCTTTTCTGTGGCCACAAGGAACGGGAAATGTCTTGGAGTTTTCATGATTTGGGGGCATCCTGTAGGCTATGTCTAGAGGGGGGCAGAAGTACTGAAGATCAGAGTTTCCTTGGTTTACTGTGGAACAAATTCTGAGAAGATATTTACACTCCAGTCAGACTGAGATTAGGACTATTCTAGAAGTCATGCCCTCATTTACCTTCTCCCCTTCTCTGTCTGTCCTGTTCTCCTTACCAGTTTTCCTGGGCATTCATTCTAAGTAAATCACCTGTGTAACAGTTATTGTCTTAAGATATGTTTCTGGGGGAAACCTAAGGCAAGAAGCAATAATATTATCAAGATGAACCAGCACAAAACTTTGCTGCAGTTAGAGTGAATGAAATAATTAACAGAAGTCATCCATGTGATAAGGAAACAGGAAGGGATATAACATTGAATGTTACAGCTGGAGGTCTGACAGAGAAAATACCCACATACTGTAGCCTCTCCAGCTGAAGATCAGCCAGCCTCAGTTTAAATTCCCAAGGTGGGTTGGGAAGATAGCTCATCAGGTAAAAGTCCTTGCTTCACATGTCTGCTGGGCCAGATTCATATCTCAAGTGCCACACCTAAGCTGGACACAAAGTGTGTGGTGCAAGTGTTGAGGTTTTGTTTGCAGCAACAAGAAGTCCACATAGCCCTTCTTCCCCCTACACAAACACGTACACATGTGTGAATAAATGAAAAAAATAAATAAATTAAGCTGGGTATGGTGGCTCATGCCTTTAGTCCAAGCACTTGGAAGGCAGAGGTAGGAGAATCACAGTGAGTTTGAGGCCAGCCTGTGACTACATAGTTAATTCCAGGTCAGCCTGGGCTAGAGCTAGACCCTACCTCAAAAAAACCAAAGAAGAATGAAAAGGAGAAGGAGGAGGAAGAAGAGAAAGAGAAAGAAAAGGAAGAAGAGGAGGAGGAGGAGAAAAAGAAGAAGAAAGTTAAGTTGTTAAAGCTGTTAAATATTACCAGAAAGAAAGATAATTCTACCTCATTAAACAGGTGCCTTTCTTCTCTTACACCATTTTATTTATTATAAGGTCCCTTCTCTCTCTCCTTCATTCCCTTTTTCTTTTCCTTACTACTACAGAATTCACTTGCCATAGAATTCACTCATTAAAGTGAATAACTAAAAATTTTAGAACATTTTCATGATCCCATGAAGAAAAACTATGCCCTCCTCAACACCTCAGTCATCCCAAGCCCAAGTCCTAGGAAACCACAAACCTATTCTTGTTCTCTGCATATTTCCTTCTGATGTTGTTACTATCTCAAGGCTCATTCATATTATATCATTTAACAGTACTTCATCCCCATATGGCCAAGTAGTCATTCATGGAGTGCACAGACCACATTTTGCTTGTCTAATAATTAATTGATGAACATTTGAGATGTTTTTGCTATATGAATAACTCTTCTATGACCATTAATGTACAAGTTTTTGTGGCTACATATTTTTTCTCTTGCTTATATATGTAGAGGGAGAATTGATAGGTCAGATATAAGAATTTCATTCATATGTTCACCCAAAACCTGAGTTTTCATAATGTCCATCCTTGTTTTTTGTCATCCTTTGTGGAGAAAAGTGAACAAAGATTTTTCATTCTTATGCACAAAATACCTTCACACCATTCATTATTGTCTTCATATCTGCCTTCTACTTTTAAAAAATGACTCCTGTTCTTTTGGTCATTCCATTGCAAAATTCATAGTTAAGGAAATTCAAACTGTGAGCTTTGATGGTGTTTCAGTATTTTTTGTTCCTGTCAACAACAGTGAAATAGTGACATATTTTTATTTATTTGCAAGGAGAGAGAGGGGGAGTGAGGGAGAGAGAAGAAAAGGGAGAATAGGCCATCAGGGCCTCTTGCACTGCAAATGAACTCCAGATGCATGCGACACTTTGTGCATCTGGCTTTACATGTGTACTGGGGAAGCAAACTCAGGCCATCAGACTTTCCAGGCAAGAGCCATCTCTCCTTCCTGGATGATAATTTTTTATGTGGCCAAGGTGAGAGTAAACAAATTATTTACTATGCAAGAAATTCCTTCAATAGACTCTGAAGGTCTTTCCCTTTGGAAAATCAAATGGACTAATAGTACAATTTGTACATACGTTTGCCATTTCTTGGAATGCCAATGTGAATGAAGAATTATATTATTTTGAAAATAAAATTTAATGTGAATCAGCTATTCTGAAGATTTTTAAAGATGTCATGTATAGCATTCTTTTACTCATAGCTACAAAAATAACGAGGAGAAATATGACAATGTAAAAGTGTGATGGTTAAGTTTTGATGTCAACTTGACCTTTCAAGTAATCTTGGGTGTGTCTCTGAGGATGTTCACAGGAAGGCAGCCTCTCAGTAGGGGGCAAGATGTAAGGAAGCTCATGAGAGCTAGAAGTAAACATCCTTTCCTGTGTGGGCAGTGCAGGAAGGAAATTCCAGAGACTCAGGAAGCCATTAAGTCTGGGATAGAATTGCAAGACCCCACCATAGGGCTATATAAAGGTGAAAGAATTCTCTCCTTACCCTCCTGCCTGTTTTCTGTTCTGCATGTGTGGTGTTGGTGATGGGTTTCTCTCTCTGCTCCGACCTGTGAAAGAGGACCAGCCTCTCTCACTTTTATGGGACTTCCCCTGGATCTGTAGCTTGAATAAATCATTTCCTTCCATAAACTGTGCCTGGTTTGGAGATTCACCCCAGTGGCATGTGGCTGACTGCGACAAAAAGTTATTTAGTAGTCTTTGTATTTGACTTGACTTGAGTTAAAAGTTATGTGTCTTGCTTCAATACCTGTGAATGGATCTGATTTTTACTCGTTAGTTATATAGTTAAAGACATTTTCCACCTTCTTTTAAAATTAAACCCAGACCTGAGAAGAGCTTCCAGCATTGTCTCATCTTAGCTAGTTGACCTTGGACATGTCTCTTGATGAAGGACAAAACCTTTCAAACCTTGGTTTCTGTATACATATTCATGGCTAACAAACTATATTGCACATAACAACAATGACATAGGGATCTCGCTTAAAATGTTGATCCTGAGCCTATGCTCAATGTAATTCTGATTAAGTGTGTATACCCAGTAGCCATTTCTTTCTAATTCTTTCCTCTTGTCCTGTCTTCTCCTGAAATGGAGGAAAAAAATCTCATAATCTCTTCTGTCTGTGCTGTGTATAGGAATGTGAAGAAAGATGACAAAACAAAATTGAAATAATGTGAAGTTCTAGCTCTAATGCTTACATGCTGATTTATTATGATTATTTTAAAAAGAATAATATATATACATATGTATGAATAGATATACTAGAGTTTCTCAACCTAGGTACCTAGATATCAGGAAACTGTGGCCATGTTGCCTTTTGCTCTGTGGGCCATACTGTGTATTGTAGGTTGTCAGCAGCATCCCTGACCTCTGTACACTCAAGCTTCCCCTACCTGTGTGTGTGTGTGTGTGTGTGTGTGTGTGTGTGTGTGTATGTGTAAATATTTGTCCCTTTGGGGAACCACTTCATAAAGCATGGCTCCAAACAAAATAAATTTAAAAAATGGTCTTGGAGCAATTCCTTTTGATTGTTTTTCATTGCACAAAAAGGCAGGAAAGCCCTCACCAAATTGTTGGTGCTCTGACTTTGTGTATTAAGCATTCTTTGGGATGTGAGAACTTTCTGGCTCATTCTATTTGTTGGATTAATGGACTACAAATTAGGTAAGTGATTTGGCAGTAGAGGGAAATTTTGTTTTATTCTCCTCATTTTATTCTATACCTGACAACAAATGTGTTCTTGTACTTATCCTAAAACAAGATCTACCACAAGATAGATTTAGTGAGGTTACATCATAACCTGTGGAAATGTCTGGAAACCTCCAGTCAGCAAAGTAATGTCAAGTGTTAACTTTTGTACTCCTCTTTAGCCCATTACAGGCCAAGTACTTGTGCCCAAGTACTCCAGAGGGTTCAGTGGCATTCAGTTATCATCCCAGAAATTACCAACCAATATGTTAGAATCCCAACAACCTGTCATGTTGGGTGGTCCCCAGTGACCTGCTCTGTCCTATTCTTCTGCTCTGTGAAACTTCTCCCTTTCTTGGGTGGTGCAAGACACACATTACTGAGAGGAATTGTGTTGTTGGGAGGAGCTATGCTAGTCCTTAATAGTAATTTTATAAAGACTGGCTTTCTTATATCTGTGAAAGGTTGCACAAGCTGGGCACTCTTGGTATTCTGGGCCAGGTCACTCCATGGTATGGCATTTTCCCTTATAGCATTCCTGGGATCCACTCACTAGATACAAGTGGCACTTCTCCCATGTTCTGACAGGCCAAAATAGCTTCAGACACTGGGGGTAAAAGTGTCCTCAGTTGGGAACCACTGGTTTTGGAGAGAGGTACTATCAATGAATGGGTTTGATTAGTCACAAAGGAGCCTCTGCTTTGAAACCTGCTCGGCCTGAGAATTGGTATGGGTCCTACTTTCGTTTACATCTCAACTCCAATATATATTAGATATGCACAACAAGTTAACTAACTTCCTGAATAAAATGAAGCTAATCGCGTTGTCCTCATACTGTTGCACTGAGGATCCCGAAGTGGCTTTTGCAAAGCACCTTTGATTTCAGTGCTCCATACACAGTGGAGTGGTTACTGTTTAGCATAACCACACTCGAACCTGTAGTGTTGGCACTGTCACAGACATTCTGCAAACTATGGGCACATAAGACGCCACACAGATGAAAGCTGGTTGGGATTGGAGGGGTGAAGGTGATGAAATACCATTTGTTTATGGATATGCAGGAAAAGTCAGTTCTTGATTCTCAAGCTGCTGTTTGGGAAATCATAGCTGGAGGGATTGTGATCTCTCCTTTTTAAACCAATGACCTTTGAATAGAACACTTATTTTAGAACCATCCATGGGTACATTTTAAGGGCACTCTCCCTGGTTCCTTGGTCCTGAGTAGCAATTCATCAGTGAGCATATCAAATAAAAGGAACAGGACAAACTGATGGTACCTTATTCGACCTGTGGTTTTATGGTTGGCTTATCCCCTACCCTCTCTCTCATACGCCATCTCCCCTGCATCATTGGATCGTCATATTCTATGCCCTAATTGACACATAATTCCATGATGTTCTTTGTGCTAGGGACTGAGGCCATAGGCAGCAGCATGAACTAGGCCAGGATGTACCTCTCTCTGTCCTGTGCAACTTCAAATCTGGGTAATGTTATTATGACCACTAAGAATTCTTTTTTTTTAAATTTTTTATTGCTGTTTTTTGAGACAATGTCTTCACTATAGCCCAGGTTGACCTGGAACTCACTCTGTAGCTACAGGCTGGCCTCAAACTCAGAGAAATCCTCCTACCTCAGCCTCCCAAGTGCTGTGATTAAAGGTTTGTACCACCACATCCAGTCATTGGTCTTGCTCCCAGGTCTGCCTACAGGCTGCTGGTGGTTTCTTTAACTGATTTTGGGAAAGGAATGAGGGCATTTTGTCCTTTCTTGAATCTCTCGTAGGGGGTTAGGAGAGAGGTAAGGAATTGTGTCTGTAGACCAAACTGGTCATTCCTTAATCACAAATGTTTACTGTTTGTGTTCTGAGATTGTACACCTAATAACTAACTTCTCCTGAGTGAAACATCTTCTTTCCAGAGCATAACAAGTATCTCCTTTGTTCTTACCTGTAGGTTTGTGAAATCAGCAATGGCATTGTCGATGCCAAGGCCCCAGCAGGCTTGGCAGGTCTTCCTTCACATCCAGGAGACTAGATTTTGGACAAGGAGGATGTGGAGCTACTTCTCAGCTTTCCCTCCTCATCCTACAGTTCGGTTACTTTAATTTCATCTTTGAAGCTCTGTGAGAAAACCTAAAAGAGAGTCAACTCTAATCTATGTTCATCCTTTATATATAAACTATGCTTGGTCTATTTATATGGTAGTGTAAATAAAGATTTAATTAATACCATCCGTTTGGAAAACTGTGGGGCACTGAGCAGCAATGTTGAAGATATACTTATGACCCTTCACCTATATTTCTAGGTCTTGACCCTATAAAAAGGCTTGCATATGTGCAAAGTCATATATATATATATATATATATATATATGTTCCAGCAGTGTAGTTTTCACTAATCCAAAATGGGAAATAACATAAATGTTCACCCATAGTTAAAAATATAAACAGTGGTAACCGCATGCTGTGTGGTATTCCACACAGCAATGAGAATGAACAGACTACAGCACCATTCAGCAACATAGATGAACCTTCAAACAGTGTTGAACCAAAGCTGGATATAATGAAACATTTATTGACTTTTGCACATAAAGTTAGAAAACAGACTAAATTTTTGGATGCCTAACTTCCTGAAATGCACTGTTCTCCACAAGGGTGATTTTTGCCTCTGTTTGCTCCATGGGACAGACATTTGGCAGAATCTGGAGAGATATTGTTGTCATAATTGGAGTAGGGGAATCATAGCAGCATCTAGTGTGTAGAGACCAAGGTGCTGCTGAACATATTGCAATGCACATAACTGCCCCATCACAAAGAATTAGGAATCCTCAAGTGTCTTTGGTGCTGGAGTTGAGAAATCCTGGGGTAACTGTGAGGCCAAGAAATGAAGTCAATGAAAGATAAGACAGTGTCTTTCACGGGGAAAGAATTGAGTCATGGAGCTGAAAGCTGCAAAGATCTGAGGAATTATCAATATTATTTTCCTTACTTTGAGTGAAGGTTAGGCGGGCAAATACTCTGAAATAATTCATCAACCTGCACATTACATAGTATCAGTTTTTCTATTTAACAAATATTAAAATACTCTTGAAGAGTAGAATTGTCACAATAATAGGATGCAAGAGTGTAAACTTTAGGTTTTGGAATGGGGATTATTTGCCCAAGAGGGTCCCATAGCCCCTCCAATAACAGTGATGGGGACTGGAGCTGGTCCTCTAATAAGGGCCGGTTCTCTAATCCTCAGTGTGTGTGTGTGTGTGTGTGTGTGTGTGTGTGTGTGTGTGTGTGTGTGTGTGTGAGAGAGAGAGAGAGAGAGAGAGAGAGAGAGAGAGAGAGAGAAAGAGAGAGAGAGCATGCATACACAGTTCCTCCTAAACTCTGAAGTTTAATTTGTTTTCACCAATCTAATTAAGTTTGTCCTGAAAAAAAATCACCTTGGTTTGGCACCAAACATGACAAATTCTGACAAAACATATAGAAAGGCAGATAGAGTCAAGGCAAACAATGGTTTCAATTTGAATGCTATGCAGAAAGGGTAGTGTTCAGTACTGGAAATGCCCTAACTTTTGGGAAGAAGACATGGATATTACATGCTTAGTGTGGCACACACATATTCTTCTGTAATTGAGAGATTATTTTTAGTTCCCACTGGGGAGAATCATAAAGGACAGAGAAATGAGCCACCACAGTCATATTGTGGAGGATCCATATGGAACCCTGCAGAGAAGGACGTGATGAACAAAGGACCCATAGCCACAGCCATTCAACCAACTCAGGATAAGCCTAATGTGTTTGTGTTTTTCAGGATACAACGAGAGAGATGTGGCCCATCTAACCCTACCAACCAACCTTAGGCCAATGGATGAGATCCTGACAAGAGAGGAGCCACCACAGTCATATCAGGGAGGATCCATAGGGAACTCAGCAGACAATGAATGATGAACAAGGGACCTATAACCACAGTCATTCAATCAACACAGGATAGGCCATTGAGACAGGAACCAAGGATTTTCGACACAAGGACCTCTAAGCTCGCA
>PVHP010015789.1:0-37468 GCA_004024765.1 Zapus hudsonius | reverse complement strand
ATATATTTTTCACATACTGACACTTTACATGCAAGTATTAATTAAAAAGAAATAAAAAGTGAATCTAATTGTCTCAACAAGTAAGTATAAAACCAAGACCACAAGAAACCCAAATAACCATGCTCAGGTGAATGTTGAAATGAATATCAAAATGTTCTTTAAAATGAAAAATATTCAGCAATAAGGTAGATGTCAAACCACAATGTTATTTGAAATACAAATCATAAACTATAAATATAGTTTGGTTGCATTAGCATAGATTCTGAAAAATGTGAACTAAATTACTAAAACTTTTAGCACTATGAGTTGCTTAAAGATGAGGGTGTACTTCATAGAACAGAGTAGAAGAAAAGCTAAAATGTGTGATGGAAGAAATTTTTGACCAATGCTTACTTCGTATTCTTGATTTTGGTGATGATTTCATATATGAGTGTATGTTATATTTTACAATGCTATATATATTGCTACATACTCTATATATAGATTATCAATAATTTCACACAGGTCTTAAGTCAGTGTTTAATTGCTAATAAAAATATTTGAAGAGGGTCTGGAGTGATGGCTCAGCGGTTAAGGTATTTGCCTCCAATGCCTAAGGCCCCGGGTTCAATTCCCCAGGTCCCACGTAAGCCAGACCCACAAGGTGGTGGCCCTGGTGTGCTCTCTCTCTCTCTCTCTCTCTCTCTCTCTCTCTCTCTCTCTCTCTCTGCTTGAAAATGAATAAATAAAATATTTAAAAAAATATTTGAAGACTATATATTTTACTATCTTAGAAAATTCTACCTGGAAAGAACTTTCTTTGTTTCAGAAAATATCAGAATATTTTACAGGATTCATGAATAACTTGAAATCTTTAAAAGGCCTTTGATTAAAAATCATCCCCTTAATAATAAAAGTATTGAAAGTCATTTAAAATACTCAAACACTAGTATTTTTATTAAAAAAGTTACACCAATAATCCTTCCATTCCTTTATTAATAAAAAGTTGAAATCAAATTAGGCTTTACTAGGAAAAATAAAATATTGTTGATGTTTCAGATAGAGAAAAATGAAAGAATTGTACATTCAAGTTCTATTTCTTAGTAGAAATTACTTTTTCTAGCTGGGCGTGGTGGTACACACCTTTAATCCCAGCACTCAGGAGGCAGAGGTAGAAGGATCACCATGAATTCAAGGCCACCCTGGTCAGCCTGGGCCACAGTGAGACCCTACCTCAAAAAAAAAAAAAAAAAAAAAAAAAGAAAAAGAAAAAAAAGAAATTACTTTTCTAAGTAATAACTAGAAAAATAAGAACATGGAGTTGTGGATGGTGTCAGGACTCTGTCTTATAGCAAGGGTTTCCATGCTCTCATTTGTAAAATTTGGTCATTATGGCTATGGCTTCTAGTCAGCCTTGGGCAGCTCTGAGAAGCACTGCATCACTGAGAATGCAAATGCTCAGACCACACACTGAGCACTCTTTAGGATTCATGTCTCTTCATGCATCTAACAAAGGTCTGTTTCATTGCTGCTTTCCAAGCCTTGCACAAACTTGTTGCAATGAAAAACTTTCTCTGCAGTCAGGGGAAGAGGCTACAGAGGACCGGAGCTACTTTGAATTCAGTTGAGAGAAAAGAGAGACCTTTTATGGAACTGAGATGACTCAATATCCCGTAACATCCAACAAGCATTTCCACTGGGGAAACTCAGGATACAGTATATTCAAGTAACATATTTCTTCACATAAATATACTTGCTTTAAAATATTTAATATATTTATAGGCTAGTAGTGAAAGGAATGGATTAATATACATTCATAAGCTCATAAAAAGGAAGGCATATAACAATGAAAATCAGCCCAAATAGACAAATCTAAAAAGATGTGGTATATTCTGCAATAAGCCAGACTCTAACAATATACTATTACTTATAAAAGCCATTTGACATTACAGTCTTCTAAGGTTCTCTATCATGGAGGACACTAGAAGATTCCATTTAGGTTCTTAAAGAGACTATATCCTGTCATAAAGCATAGAAAATCTACAGCATATATTGTCATACGTGATAGTATTTTATGTTTTAATATGTGCTTTATGTGATTCTTAGTGTGGATGTGCCATGATAAGAGTGCGTGGGTCAGACAATAACTTTCAAGTGCTGGTCTTCAGCTTCAACCTTGTTTGAGGCATTTACCAGGCTAGCTGGATGGGACCTCCTGTGAACTCCTGTCTACGCCTTCTTCTCTTCATAGGAAGGCTGGGATTATAAATGTTCTTTACTGTGACAGGAATTTAGGATCTAAAAAAGCAATAAATAAATTATCTAATTTATCCTGATTAATGCACCACAAATTCCCAGAATGATGACTCCTTACATTAAATACATAAGAAATTTAACATTTAAAATTGTGGTACTGGTAGATTGAACATAAAGCCCAACCCCTCTTATTTAAAACCGAGTAATGGAAGAAAACTGTTTGAAGGATATAATCTATATTTCTTATTTAATTTCAAGAATTTTAACCAACAGACAACTCTGTCATCAAAAAGTCAGTTCAAATCTTTCATAACATACCATTCAGTTACTCTCTGGAAAGAATCACACTAAGAAAAATGGAAGGATATTTATTCAAGACCTGACTCATCAGGATTTATGTATGCAAAGATTTTATTGACCTCAGAGTCAATGGAACTTCAAGGAAGAAATTTTGCCTGAGCACACACAGCTGAATCAGGACCCAAATGAATTAATTTAGTGCCTATCTGCAATATAGATTGGCAATCATCCAGAAAGAATATGTAAGTTGAGAGGAGTCTGCTTTCTAAGTGTAAAACTGACTTGCTTTTCATTCCCAGTAAGCAATATAGGAAGGGACATAAAAAGTATTCTTAGAGAATACAGACATTTTCTAAAATAATTCAAATTTTAGCTTAAGACTTTGAATTGGATTAATTTGATTGAATTAGTACAGGATTTGGGAGCAAATCCCTACTTTTGAAAAGAAACAGGAGGAAAAATAAATAGGGTAAATTTTAAATAAGTAACCAAGGTACACACCTGAGGACAAATGAGTGACTTGGAAATCTTTAAAAGGTATAAAAGTATATAAATGAGATTGCAAAGTTGCAAGGTTGCCAAGGTCACAGATGTATTATAACTAATGAGAACTAACATTTACTAGAAAGTTATTATAAGACATATAACATCTACTGACTCATTTAAAATCCATTGACCTTATGAAATACATGAAATTCATATCCTCAAATGACAAACCAACTGAGGGAGACAGAGTAACAGAAATGAAGCTTATTCAAGATTTTATAGACAGTTATTGTTAAAGACAGTATTCAAATAGTGAAAGTGTGATTTCTGAGCACCTGACCTCTACGAGTGCATAATATGGCCTGACACATAATTCCATTTCTGACAATTGATGAATTAGGAAAATTGCAACATTTTATATCCATGTTTTCAATATTTATATATTTTTTTCCAAATGTAGTCTGATTAAGAAATAGTCTCACAGAAATGATAAAACGCCTTGATTTATACCCTTCTTTCACTGCTTAGTAACCTAGAGAAATCCTTCAATTAAAACAAAAAATTTGGGGCTGGAGGGATGGTCCAGTGGTTAAGGCACTTGATTGCAAAGCCTAACAACCCAGGTTCAATTCCCCAGTACCCACATAAAGCCACATGCACAGAGGTGTATGCATCTGGAGTTCATCGGCAGCGACCAGAGGCTTGGGTGTGCCCATTCTCTCTAACTCTCTTTTATCTCTCTCTGCTTGCAAATAAATAAATGATTTTTTTTAAACCTGGTGCTGGCATAAACCTCAAAGTATCATTGATAAGAGGAGGTAGAACTGTCAACAAAAGTTATAAAAGAAACTACCATGAATATGGTCTTGAGGAAGTTGACTTACCTGGGAAAATGGTCTTAGTGAATAAACAGGATTTCCAATGAAAGAAGCATGTTTTCAATAGTGGTTGTTAGAATTTCAGTATCTAGAATAGTAAGAGGCAAATCAAACAAACAAACAAAAAACACTGGCATCCTTTTTAATGTCATTAGTATATAATAAAAGTGATATAGATTAATAACATAATACAAAATGCATACAGATTTATATATCGAAGGTACGTAATTAAATGAAACACCCATGAGAAAATTAGGCAAATTCTTTGCAAAATTTCCACATGATGTGATGCTCATAGAAGCTGCAGCATAAAAGAAGGAACTGAAAACTGAAAAATTACAATGAAAACCTTTCATTAATGATCATGTATTTTGTCAGTCAACTATTAAATGTTATTTAAGTAAAAATTGAGCCAGGAAAATATCAAAAGAATGGTATTGATGTGATTGCCCTATTTTCAACAATCTAATTGTTGACTGCATTCTCATGGCTAATACTTTTGTAGAAGGGTAAATTTCAAAGTATCATTTGAGAAAATGGACAGAATGGAAGACAAGAATAAGTCTGATGACCCATTTCCCTCTGTTGGGGACAGGAGCGCTTCTCTTCAACATGATAATCATCTTGTTCAAAGTTGTTCAAAACTGTCCAAAACACAAATTCAGACACTCTTAAAAACCTAATAATTATACAAAATTTAAACTCACCCACTATGACTCAGGGTAATTTGTGAAAGAGGTGGTGGGGAAAAAAAAGGTAAGAGCCATTGTGGGGAGAATATCTAATGCATATAAGGGAATGTCATCTGGGTTTCAATGGTTTTCTCTAATAACTTATGATGCTGAGGATATTGTTTTGTTAATACATATATAATGTTATTCTAATAAAAAAGTTAAAAACAAACAAAAATCTTGAAAGCTCACAGCAATATTTTGAAATCAAAAATACCATCTCAAGTGTGCTCATCATATTCCTAAAAAGTGTTTATTACACAATGCTGGTTAGACTTTGAAATATTAGTAAGTGCATGCAGATGGTACAGAACATACTGACATTTACATTGGATTATGGTGATCATAAACGACTTAAAAACTTGTCCATTCTTCAAAAATGAAACCATTCTAATGTAAGAATACTGATGCTTGTTTAAAAAGTATTTGGTTGACTTGCTTATAAAATCTTTTCATCTATGTCTGATGATCACTTCTATATTTTCAAAATTTATCACATATTCTATTTTAATAGGCTCCATCAATATTCTGCCCCTTTACTTCACAGTCATGACTATTATATCTGGAGGAAATCAGTTTTTAACTGTTAGCAATTTCTTCTCTACTCAATATGATTATATAATTATTTATGCTTTCATTTCATATACCTCCACCACTGATTCCTGATTTTGAAGTAAAATATTATGTTGCTTCTCCTGGTCTTCAAGCCTGTCAATATATATCATCTATATCTTGTCTTGAATTACAGGTTAAATAAAATAACTTGAATGAGTGAGCTCATTTTAATAAATGCATATTTGCAGATGACTTCGTCTGCTCAGATTTACTATATAATATTTCATTCTGAAACTATAATATTGTTTCAATCAATTCTGACACACTGGGGACTAGATTTTTTATTTTCCCTTTGGAGAATTTTTTTCCTAGAATCCAGCATCCTTCAAGTATATTCCAGAACTTCTGTCCAGTTCATCTTGTTTGAAATGTCACCAAGGAGCCCTTTGGATATGACAGTCATTTATTTTGTTGTAAAATCTCCTTCAGCATCTTTCTTAGAAAGGAAGTATATGATGTAACATTACTGAGACCTTGAATGCTTGAGAATATTTTTGACACCTACACTGATTGAGGAATTATGCTGTTTTATTTCAGAAGCATGCAGAATTTATTTTACTTCATTTTCAAGATAAATACTAGTATTGCGTCATGGTTTGATCCAGGTGTCCCCCACAAACAAATGAATGTGTTCTGAATAATCGATCCTCAGCTGATGGCAGTTTGGGAATTACAGCCTCACTAGAGCTGTGTTGTTGGTGGCAGGCTTTTGGGGTTATAAGCCAGCTCCCCCTTGCCAGTATTTGGCACACCTTCCTGCCGCTATTTCCAGTGCTGTGGCAGAGGTGATGTCCACCCTCTGCTCATGCCATCGTTTTCCCTGCCAGGATGGAGTCTCCCCTCGAGTCCATAAGCCAAATAAACCCATTCCTCCACAAGCCACTTTTGCTTGGGTTCTTTCTGCACAGCAACTAGAAAGATGACTACAAAATATTGATAAAAAGACAAAATTTTAAACTCTATCTTGACTTATGGCACATTTACTGTGTCTGGAAGTTCCTGAGACTGAGTCCTATGTCAGCTATCTGAATTTTAACAGCATGCTCTCAAGAAGATCTTATCAAAGTATTACTTTCTTTTGTTATTGTCCATATTGAGTTACATTATATAATGGGCAAATGATGAGTTGTCATCCCCGGTTCCCCAATGCCCCTCGTCTCCATCACCACTTGGCTGGATATCCTCATCCGTGAGCCATCTGGATCAGTCCTTGATCAGAAATTCTGTATACTTTTAGAACATCCAGTCCTGTTCTGCTGCTGTTCTAGAATTATACCCATCTCTACTCTGATAGTTTCCTTGGGATTAAAATGCTTTATTGGGCATGTTTATTATTCCTCTGAGTTAGCAATTTTCAGTATCTTCTAACACTTAGACACATTTTTAAAATATTTAGTCCCTACATACATTCATGTAGTTTTGTTTATTTTATTTATTTTTTCTTTTTATTAATGTCTTTATTATACATAATTGAATGCATTGTATGAGCAAATCTTATGATGGTGACCCCATTTCCCTCCTCCCTCTCCCCAATCCACTGTGTTTGCTTCTTACTGGGCATATTGGATCAGTCCATGGAGTAGGGGGCTACGAATTGTTATGAGAGCTATCCAGCCCCCAACACATACACACACACTTTGTGTGTTCAGTGATCAGTGTTTCTGGATGTTCTCACCAACTATGGCTCTTATAAATTTTCCACCCCTTCTTCCACTCCATTCCCTGAATCATGGTGGGTGAGTTTTAAGTATGCTTTATTATTGAGATCTTAATTTTTCTCTGGACTTCTGCTTTGGGTTGTGTGAAAATGGCAATACTCCCAAAAGCAATATACGGAATCAATGCCATGCCAATAAAAATACCTGCAACATTCTTGGCAGACATACAAAGAACAATCTCCAAATTTAATTGGAGCTGCAAAAGGTCTCACATATCCAAAGCTATCCTTATTAAAAGAAGATCATCAAGCAATATCACTATACCCAATCTGAAGATATATACAAAGACATAGTAACAAAAACAGCATGGTACTGACACAAGAACAGACAGACCAATGGAATAGAAATGCCCTATGCTCAAATAACTATAGCTACTTAATATTTGACAAAGATGCCAACAATGCCAAAAGGAATAAGATAGCATCTTAAAAAAATGGTGCTGGAAAAACTGGATAAACACTTGTCAAAAAAAAAAAAAAAAGACCCACTTCTCTCACCATGCACAAAAATCAACTCCAAATGGATCAAAGACTTCAACACAAGACCTGAAACTCTGAAAACCCTGAAAAAAATATCTGGAACTCTCTACAAAATAGGAATAGTAAAAACCTTCCTGAACAAACCTTAAGTAAACCAGGAAGTTCAGTAATCACTTAACCAATGGGATCTCATCAAGTTTAAAACCTTCTGTACAGATAAACATACCACACTCAAATCCAATAGACTGTCATCAGGTTGTGAGCTAATTTTTTCCAGCTACAACACAGATAGAGGCTTAATATCTAGAACCTACAAAGAGGTCAATAAATTAAATAATAAGTTATCAAACAGCCCTCTCAAAAAATGGGCCTCTGTGCTCAACAGGGAATTCTCAGAAAAGGAAATTCAAATAGCCAGATCTCAGTTAAGAAAGTTTTCATCATCAGGGTTAGAGTTGGGTTGATTCAGGGAAATACAAATCAAAACAATGACATTCCACCTTACTACAGTCAGAATGGCAATCATTAAAATATGTAACAACAATAGATGATGGTGAGGATATGGGAAAAAGAAACCCTCCTTCACTGATGGTCGGAATGCAAACTTGTACAATCACTGTGGAAAGCAGTGTGGAGGCTCCTGAACATGATGCAAGTAGAGCTCCCAGTGGACCCAGCTATCCCTCTCCTGGGCATCTTCCCCCAAGACACCTAACTCTGACACAAAGACATCTATTCAACCATGTTAATAGCAACTCGATTCATAATTGCTATGAATTGGATTCAAATCAAATGCCATCACAGGACGAATGAATATCAAAGTTACTGTACATATGCACCATGGAATTCTACTCAGCAGTAAGGAAAAATGATATAATGAAATTTAAAGAAAAGTGGACAGACTTGGAACATATCATACTTAAGGAAATCACACAAGAACAGAGAGACAAATGACACATATAATCCCTCATCTGTGGTTCCTAACAAGGTTAAGCTTGAACTATAAGCAAATCTGACATGCCATTAAGAAGATGAGAAACGGAGGAGGGAATTGGTGGGGGAGGAATGGGAAAGAGGGGGAAGATATATACTAATCTAAACCCAGAGTGAATTGACACCACAGAATCCTTTCTTTCGTACAGTAAGTTCTTCAGGTAGATGGGACATCATATAGTAACAAGGACCCCAAAGTAGGTGAACAGAAGTCAAACTCTAAGACAAATAACTCTGTCCTATGGCTCCCTGTCCCAGTAATTAGTTACTTCCCACAATGAGCAGTTGATCAAAGTGACCCATGATGTCCTCCAAACAAGACAAGGTTATGTCAAAGCTCTTGAATACCCACCTCAGGCAAAAGATATGACCATATTGGTGAAGATTCCATGGACTGTTGTCACACAAAACCTAGAGCCCCCACGTGATCTGGAAACTAAAGCAGTTCCAAGAAGAATAGACCATGTAGTAGAGGAATATGTTACATGAGTTTCCAGGGAAGCAGACCAATGATATTCTGAGAAAGCAGGGTGCATCCTTACACAACACTGACCGATGGCCTGAGAATACAGAACCACCGCTATATGGCACAAACCAGCCAGACAAGAAGAGCCAATCTGTGCAATAGTGATGTTAAATCTGGCACGTGGAGTTGGGTAATCAACAGGTAGCTAATTGACTCAGTGGTAAGGAACCCTTAACTGGTACTGGGATCCAAGGCAACTTCATATGGAGACCTAGGACCTGACCACTAACCATAGGCCTACAGAAAGGCCACACCCACTAAAATCTCACTAAATTAACAATTTTGGCCCCATTTACCAATACTAATTTCACTTTCAATTGGAGATTCTGTTTATATTTTACAGCAGGCATCAAGAACCATGGGCAACCTAATTTCACCACCAAGACCTGAGATGGTGGGGGAACATCAACAAGAGACAAACCACCCCTAACTCATCATCTATAACCCCAATGAAACCTTGAATGAAGCTGTTTGATGACTAAAAGCACCACCTCCACATCAAGTCACATGACCGTTGGAAGGATAATGGAGATAGACATTATCCTTTTATTTATTTATTAGATATATATTATCTAATGGAGGATGCCCAATATAGTCCAAAGCAGAAATCCAGAGACTCTTAAGAGGTTAACTCTTAAAAGCTAAACTATAAAGCAGACTTAAATCTCACTCACCATGACTCAGGGAACTTAATGGAAGAGGAAGTGTAAAGAATGTAAGAGACATGGTGGGTGATAATATCCAAAGACATTGTCCCCCCTAAATAAAAACAACAACAACAACAACAACAACAACAACACACACACACACACACACACACACACACACACACACACACACACTATGGTACAGCTCATGCAATTCAATTCATAACCCCAATGACATGGACCATTCCAGCCATGTCACTGAGGAGGGCCCTTAGTTGGTTGGGGTCAGGGAGGAGGAAAATGGTGGTACCAACAAAAGACTTGTTCATATTTGCTGTCTAATTAAAAACAATGAATAATTTTTTAAATGGTGTTTTTCATAGGTAGAAAGTAGCATTAATAACTACTAATATTTAAAGAACATCTAGGGCTGGAGAGATTGCTCAGAGGTTAAGGTACTTGCCTCCAGTGCCTAAGACCCTGGGTTCAATTCCCCAGGACCCACATAAGCCAAACCCACAAGGTGGTGGCCCTGGTACTCTCTTTCTCTCTCTATCTCTGTATCTCTCTGCTTGAAAAACGAATAAAAAATCTTTTAAAAAAATAAAGAACATCTATTTCATTTCCTGTTATATAGACAGCTTCCTGGGAATAAACCAAAAGCTGTTCCAATGTCCACTTTAAATGAGCTGTCTGATATATGAAAATTCTATTTCAATAAAGCCACCGTTTAAAAAATAAAGTAGCAACAAACATTTGTATGTAGGTTTTGTGTGACTGTAAGTCTTCACATTGTATGAGGAGACATATAAAAAACCCACTATATTCTAATAAAGATGGAATGGGTGGCATGTAATTATAATTATCTCTAAGTATCACCACATCGTGTTATTTACACTTAACAGTAAGTCAGTAAGCACACGTGGAGAAGGGAGCGGAGTCAGTAGTGCGCTGACCCAGCCGTCTGAGGTATTGTCCAGGTCTGGGTGAAATGGAGGCTCATCAGGTGCAAAAGACAGTTGCCATAAATCAAAGTCTGTCAGGATCAGGTCCTGGATGTCTGATTGTATTTATCAAACATGGTTACAGACCAAAACCAGTGTTGTAGGTTAATAAAAAACTCAGTGAAATCTCAGACACACAGCAGGAACTTAAAAGTGAATGCCAGCAATAGCTCCAAGCCCTGGTATTCCTTTTGACAGCAATACGTAAGCGTTTGGCTCTCTCTCAGGCCGTCTTCTTGTCGATATATTTTCATACTTCCACCAGGCATGCATTTATTCAAAACTACTGTTTTCTATTAATTCTCTTTTTTCTGGCCATTACTTTTTCATTTAATTGTTTCTTTGGGGTGCTGGATTAAATGTAGGGCCTCCTACCTGCCAGGCCTGAATTCTAACTTTCACCTACAGCTCCAGTGTCATTTTTTGCTTGTCATTTCACGTGTTCCTGATGGCAAATGGTTGGATATAATATAAAATAATACACAATGATTATGTTTAGAATATTTATAACTATAATTACATATGCATATAATTTACATGCATGTGGTGTATATGTGCATATTATGAGTATCATGTAAAATGTAATAAAACCAAGAAATAACTAGGACTCAGTTTATTGCATAATGCAAAATTTATCTTTATGATAAGCTATAAGAATTAGTGAAAACTACTAGATAGTGGTGAGTTAGAGATGATCCTAACTAGAGATGTGTGTTAATAGATTTAAAATAGACATTAGAAATAAAATACTCCAAAGGGCCAGAAAAGCATGAGAAGCTACTCAATATCATTACCTTTTAGTAAGTGGCAGCAAGACACATGAGACGGAGTAAAGTGCAAACATCTGGTGATGCAAATGCTGACTAGCCAGTGACACAACTGAAATTTTAACATGCTACAGACTGAACTGTAAAATTGTACATTCATTTTCAAAAACTTTTAGTTTACCTAATATAATTATGTGAGAAGAGTGACAGCCACAATCATAACAGCTGTTAGGGTTTGAAGGCAGCGGCATAGGAGATTTCAGAACCTTGGGCACATAGATGCAACTATGTTGTCTAGGAGACAAATAAAGCCCCCTAGGGACCCAGCTTTGAGGGTTGTAGCCTAGGCTTATCTCTGCCTCCTCATCTGCCAAAATGTGAACAGACATTCCACAAGCTCCTGCCACAATTAAAACCAGCCATTTCAGCCACTAGCCTTTCCCAACATGAAACTGAGGGACCAAAAAAATAATAATCTCTCCTTTCAGTTGCTTCTGTGGGATGATTTGTCCCAGTGAAGAGAAAACTGGCCAAAAAGAAGGAAACCTAAGTATCCATCAACTGAAGAATTTAGATTTAAATGTTGGTATTTAAATCAACTGGAATATCCCTTCTCTTAGTCACATTTCTGTGACAAAATAGCTGACAGAAATAACAGAAAGAAAGGAAAACATACTTATTTAGCTGTTGAATTTCAGGATTTAGTCTACCAGGGCAGAGGAGGCCTGACTGAGCAGCTCACTCACAGCAGGGTGGGGGAGGGGAAACATGGGACAGTAGAGTATAAATTAGTAATAAATTATTTTTAGTTTTTTAGTTTAATTATGGTTAGCTTTCAGTTTCTGGGGGAAGCGTCATTGTGGTAGTGGAAAGCAAGACATGAACCTCACCGCAGACACAGCAGGTGGAAACAGCAGCAGGAGAGTGAGCCACCTAACACTGGAAGGCTAGGGCTAAGATACCCCCAAGGCTCATATCCAGCAACACACCACCTCCAGCAAGGCTCCACCTCCCAAACTGTCATCCGATGTGGTCCAAGCATTCAGCACACATGAGTTCATGGGGGACACCTGATTCACACCAACAGACTAAGTTAACAATTTCTTGAACACTTCTGTAAGCAATAACCATTTGAGTGTTCTGTTTCCATATGGAAAAGGCATTCCTCAAGGGGCTGCAATCTTATCATTCCACTGAACATAGAGTAACAAAGTTTTCCACTGAACTATTTTTCTTCTAAATTCTTCTCTAAATGTGTCCTTCCATAGCATTGGACGAATCTCACTTCTTATTTTTCAAGGTGTGTGCATGTGTTTATCATTACCTTTTCAATAAAATATATTTTACTAGAGTTAACAGTAACTAAAAGATCCCTTTTCTATATACTTAGCTAGATATTTGTGTTATAGCTGTGGTAAATATGGCATCATAGTGACAAGATTTACTCCTTGCATTGTATTCCTTTCAATCACAGGAAAAGACTGAAAGACCATCCAAATAAGAACAGAGGCCCAAACTCTAAGAATTTATTTAAAGAAGAAACTCTGTAATCTGAGATTTTTTGTTCATGGTTCATATCATATTTGTGAAATCGTGTTATTTACAGGCAATGCAACAGGGATTATGGCTGTAATAAAAAATCATATAATAACCAGGAGGTTCAGTTAGAGAACATTTAGCCTTGGGCCATTCCAGGAGAGATAACGCCAGTTGGTTAAAACTGCTGTGTTTGTTGTTTATGTCTCAGGTTCCCCGACTCAGCCGTCTGCTGCTTTGGATAAATCCTCAACTTACCATCTAAATCCTCTAAAAATCAGAAAACCACCCAGAATGCTTTTACCACACCAAACCATGCTCTCAGTACACAAATCAAGATTAAAAAGGAGGGCTGGAGAGATGGCACAGCGGATAAGGCACTTGCCTCCAGTGCCTAAGGCCCCGGGTTCAATTCCTCAGGACCCACATAAGCCAGACCCACAAGGTGGTGGCCCTGGTGCTGTCTCTCTCTCTCTCTTTCTTTCTTTCTTTCTTTCTCTCTCTCTCTCTCTCTCTGATTGAAAATGAATAAATAAAATATTTTAAGATTAAAAAGGAACCATATCCTTTCTTAGAGGTAATTAATTAATTAATAAAATAAAACAAGTGGAGATGGGTCTAGAAAAATCTACAAACTTGCTGGTCAATAAGCACATTTCAAAGGCCAATCTTATAGGATATATGTCAATATTTTACCGTGTGACTATCTTTTTCATTGAATTAGCACTTTGAAACAACAGAATACAAAACAGAAGCATGAGCGAAAGCAGAGAGTGATGAAGGCTGCAAGGACATGAAATAGCTAGACACTGATATTGACATCTGGGTCCCAATGTGAGCAGAAACAGCCAAGAAACTCTAGCCACAAAGACCAGCTTGCTGGCACAGAGGCAGTAAGCCCTTACAAGCCTTGAGCAGGAGACCCGCAGGAGTCAGTGAGTAGCCATCGATGGGCATCTGTGGGGAGAGGCAGTACAGACCTTGTCTCCATGTAGCCTGCAGGAAGATGAAACCTCTCCAAATTAGAACGAATGGAGGCACTTTATCCAGAGTTTTCTGTAGCAACACAGTTAATGTTGTGTTTTATAGACATTCGAAGCCAGTCAGGGGAATGTGAAAGCTCTTTAATGAAAACACAGAGAGCTTTAGCCTGCTCCATTGGCAGGTTGTTAGCACAGGGAAGCTGGACTCAGTATAGCTAGAAATGTGATGTGGGAGTCATTTGGGGTCCTTATTTAAGATTTTTTATATTGCTAGTCCTTCTATTTATTTGTGGGGATCAAACACAGGGCTATGTGCTTGATAAGCATGTGTTGAGTCACAACCTGGAATCATCCCATTTTTGAAATGGGATAAAATATAAGAAAATTTGAAATTATTTTTTTTTTCAAGGAGGGTCTCCCTCTAGCTCAGGCTGACCTGGAATTCACTATGTAGTCTCAGGATGACCTGGAACTTATGGTGCTTCTCCTACTTCTGCCTCCCAAGTACAGAGATATAAACCCTACCCCAGGGACTGATCCAGTATACCCACGAGGAGGGCGCCCAGTGGGTTGGGGACAGGGAGGAATGTAATGGGGCTACCGTCATAAGATTTGTTGATATAATGTATATAATTGTGGATAATAAAGACAAAGAAAAAATAAAAATAAATCAATAAAATTATTATTTTTAATTACTGACCATTCCATGAAGAATGCTGTGTTGATTTTGGTTTACTTCATTGCTGATTGCTGAAAAACTACTTCAGTTATTTTTCATTTTGTTCTGTGGTTAATATTTATGATACTTAGTATCTCCATTTCATTGGTCCCAAGGACTTGCATTAAGGCTAGTATCAAAGTCTTGTCTTCTATAGGGAAGTCGTCCATTAGTCATCTGTGGAGTCTGATAACCCTGATACTCGGAGTATGGAGAATATGGTAGCAAAAGTGAATTCTATGCATATCCTATTTGAGTTGAATTGATTTCCATGGAAACAATGGTATATAAAGAATCACATACATGAGCAGAAGTTTGGATAAGAACTTTGTGGAAAGGGTGGACACTCATCTCCACCCTATGCATGTGATTCATCCTTTCCACACTGAAAGAATATCAAGGTAATTGACTCCTATTGGATTCCTGATACCATACCAAATTGTCTGTTGATATTAAAATTCTTGTTGACAGTCTAGATATAGAAATATTCACAGCTAATCAGCTTTAATGTTAAATCTATGAATCCTCTTAAAGCGGTTCAGTTCATGACTATCTTTTCTTTAAGACCCATAACTATAGTTAGAGGAGTCTTAAAAATTAAATGAATGCTCTGGTGGGGAAAAACATCAACTTGACAATATCAGGAGAGTTCGCCTCATCTACAGTAATGGGAAGTTCACTAAGATATATGTGGCCTTTCTCCAACTTGTACCCACACAATAAACAAATAAATTGTTATTTATACAAATCTCTGTTCATATATTTCCATTATAAATGCCTGTCCTTATAGTTCTTTCCCTGATTTTACCTAATTTAAAAGTTTCCAATATTATATTTACAATTTCTTATCAACCAATAAGCATAGCTGACTAACTTTGATAGTTTTCATTTATTTAAAACACACACACACACACACACTCACATGCACCAATACTCAATGAACAAAGTTTTCCTTATAAGAACAAGAATGTTCTGGGCTGGAGAAATGGCTTATCAGTTAAGAACTTTGCCTGCAAAGCAGAAGAATCTGAGTTTGATCCCCCAGTACCCATGTAAAGCCAGATGTACAGGGTGGAGCATCCATCTGGAGTTCCATTGCAGAGGCTGGAGGCCCTGGAGCACCCATTCTCTGTCTGCCTCTCTCTTTCAAATAAATAAAGCTTACAAAATACTTTTAAAAAAGAAGAGTGTTCTTTTTTCTCTTGCAATCTGTCACTATTGATTGGCTTTTTAGTGTTATCAGCTGTATTCCTGTGATTAGCATCAATAGAACATGAGAGGTCACATAGGAATAATGATTCCTGATTTTTCTTGTCTTTGGGCCATATGACTTCTTAATGAAACCAGAGCTATAGAGCAAGGAAAATCTCTGGGAAAATTGCTCTTTGTCTACACAAGGGAGTTGGTTTTCAAGGCATGATCTTGAAGATGCTGAATCATGACTAGTATCTCTAAAGAGAATAAGCAGGCACATTAGTTTAACTGTGTAGCTCAGAGCATGAGAGAATCTTAGAATGGTGTTAGGCTCAGGATAATTGGTTGATTTGTAGTTTTGTGGTAGATAGTTAGCAACCAATAGGAAATATGTACCTTGCTGTATCTCCAAATGTATCTCACTTTTCACCAGATTTAAAGAAAAAAAATGTTTTTGAAATTGTCAAAGAGACATCTACACTGCTGTGTTCATTTCCACACGAGTCACAAGAGCAAAGAAATAATAACCTACACGGGAGGTAGCCGTGGGCAAATTTGATCAAGAAGAACTCCAGTAAAATAAAATTGGAGTACAAATTCTTGTGTGCTATGGCACAGAGAGAATCTTTCAGAAAAGAATGTACCATATTTTTCAAAAGCCTATATAAAATAAATATTTAAAATATTTTTGATTGTGTGTATGTATCCATGTGTATTTGTATGCATGCGTGGTTATGATGTTGGTGTGTGGACAAATACAGGCTGTGTACATGCATGGCATGCGTGTGCGGGTCAAGGGACGACTACGGGTGGTTCTTTTTACCTTCCACCTACTTTTTTATCTTAAATATATATTTATTGTTCATAATGTGTTACATTATTCAGAGGGAAAACGATGAGTTGTTATCCCCAATTCCCCAATGCACCCCCTCCCCATCCCCAATCAGCTGGATATCCTCCTCCGAGTACCATCTGGATCAGTCCTTGTGGCAGGGGACCCTGGATAGCCTAGTACTTTTGAGAGGAGGGTTTTTTATGGAACTCTTGCTTGCAAGCGTCTGGGTTTTCCCAGATCCACCTTCGATTGCCATAAGCATGTGCTGTGTTTGTTACTATTTGTTAAAGTCTTTTTCTCTATGTATCCCTATGTCTACACTTAGAATCATCCTAAAACAACTTATTCTACATGCACAGTAGCCTGGATTTCATCAAAGTTATTTCATGAATGGCCTAACTGCTTCATAATATGGTGAAAAAATTGTATAAACAATTGCACCAAAATTTGTGAGTTTCTAGTTAATAGAATTGATTGTAAAGATGAGTGTGATTTTTTTCCCAAGGAAGTCTCACTTTAGTAAAGGCTGACCAACAATTCACTATGTAGTCTTTGGCTGTCCTGGAACTCACCACATCCTCCCACCTCGGGCTCCTAGAGCTGGGATTCTAAAGGTGTGTGTCGCCACATCTGGCTGAATATGAAATATCAAAATGTTTTATGTACCTTGTAGTGACAAATAAATATTAATTCTTTCAAATACCAGAGTTGTTTTCAATAATTGTTGAGATGGAAATTTGTAAGTAAACAGTATAAATAGGAAGCTATAAATAGTAAAAAACAGTATAAATAGTATATATCTTTAACAAGGAAATATAATTATATAACTAAAGTATTTTAGCCAAAATATGAATGCCCATAGTACTGTGCACAACTACATTTTAAACCATATAAGTGATAGTAACACTAGAACTAATAAAATTTTAATTACATAAAATCACTTTTTTAGCATTGTATATATTTTGGCACACACACACAAAAGCAAAATGAGGCTTTAGCTGCATATAAATATTATATAAATACAAAGATATGAAATATAGCTTCATGTAAATCTATGTAACTATCGTTTTACTCAAAATACACAGACAATGAGGAGAATGCTTCTGCATGGTATTATATTTTGCATTCCAATATAAATGTTTTCAGATGAAACATGTTTCATTAACATCATAGCTTCAACTCGGCGACACTCACCCTGGTTGGAGGATGGTTAATTTTCCATTCCTCTGTGACGGAAATACAGGGTAACTAAGACGATATTGCCTATTATTTTATATCAGATTCAATTGACTGAAAAGAAGATAACTTTTTTATTCTAATATTTTCCTGTGTGATTGCTGCAGGCTCATGAATTAGCTTTAAAAAAGTAAATTTCTGGCTATGAAAGGTATTTGCTTCAATATGTAACCTGTTTTCTATAACTGCAAACTAAGGTTTCATGGATGTCCTTGGCTATTTTCTTTCTTTACTAATGCATTGGCTTCAAACAAAAGTAGTTTGAGGCAGAATAATGAGGGAGTCTATTTGCTTAATACCTTCCCCTTTTAAGAAAAACAGACTTTCTTCACGAAGTATCACTTGCCTATAGTGTGTCTTCCTTTTCTGACTTCTCTTCCATTTCCTCCTGTGTTGTTTTTCACAGTTAACAAAGATAAAAGAAAATAAATCCTAAAAAGCATTTCACTACTTATTTTTACAGGGGCAATGTGAAGGAAAGAAAACAAATCATCCCAAGTATGTTGTAATGGAAAAGGACTCACAGTAATGAAAAATGGGTTGAAAGTATTAATTAGATTAATTGTGAATAAAGTTATATACATGTGCAGACACTTCCATTTGATATTTTTCTTCTCTTTTTTTCAGACATGTGTCACTATACCTGGCTTTCATTTCTTTTTAAAAAATATTTATGAAAGAGAGAGACACAGTGAGAAAGAAGGAGACACACAGAAATGGGGGCTTCACAGCCTTTTGCCATTGCAAATGAACTGCAGACACATGTGCTACTCTGTGCACCTGGCTTTTGCATGGGTGCTGGGGAAGAGGACCTGGTTGTGGAGCTTTGCAACCAAGTGACTTTAACAACCTGGCCATCTCCTCAGCCCTTTAGTAGTTTTATTTTAAAAGACTGATTTAGGTTAGAGAGATGGCTTAGCAACTAAAGCATTTGCCTGCAAAGCAGAAAGACCCAAGTTCGATTCGCCAGTACTCATGTGAAGCCAAATACACAAGGTGGCACATTTGTCTGAAGTTTGTTTGCAGTGGCTGGTGGCCCTGGCATACCTATTCCTTCTCTCAATCAGCCTCTCTCTCTCTCTCTCTCTCTCTCTCTCTCTCTCTCTCTCTCTCTGTATGTGTGTATCTCCCTCTAAAATAAATAAATAGAAAGATAGATATAAAGAAACATAGATAGATAAAAAGATTATTTTAAAATATTTGTAAAAGACTACATTTTAGGAGACAAAAATCATATAAAATTTTGTTAGATATGTTTATTTAAATAACTTAGCAACCTTGGATACGTCCTCCAATTCCCTTAGACAGAAATTTCCTCTTAAGTATATAATAGAGACATTCTATTTGTCTGGAATTCACTAGAAAACTGCATATGCTGCTGGCCTGACCATCACTAAGGCATCTGAATCACTGTTTGTTCAGTGTTCCCTGTCCTTACAATGATGAACTCACCTCAAGTATTATGAGTGATGAAACGGACAGCTTCCTGCAAAAGCCTTAGGCAACTTCTTGAAAAATGCCTAAAAAATAGCAATTTCTGAAAATGAAAGAAATTGCTGAATGCTATCACTGGACTTCAAGTTAAAAACATTAGCCCAAAAGCAATGTATTACTAATAACTTTGATAGAGGAAATAATCTTATAATTTTACATTTTAAATAACATTGAGAGGACATGAAGCATTCTACTTATTAGGTAACAATTCAAATAGGTGCAGTAAAATCACAAATTTGTAAACATGAACAGAATTTTATTTTGGCACTAAAATAAATGCCCAGCAAGTTCCAAGTTTGTTAGAAAGCATCTAGAAAGACATGCACTGCATTTTCATTGCCTTATTAATAAGTTTTTATAACATTTATTTTGAAAGGCATTTTTTGCTAACCCAATAGTTAAAATATCAATGCAAATCATCTATAAAATTCTGACCAATCACAGACAGTGATACCATTAACTATCAGGAGGGAATCATTCCAAGGTACTAGATTCTTCGTTCTTCTATGAAGCCTTTTTGAGCTTGTCATGAAGTATTTAATTTTTAGCAAGATTACTTTTCTTAGCCAGCTGAACAATGGATTACATGAGGACATCTTGTCTCTCACCACGTCTTGTCCATATTCACTCACCACTCTCCTCCTCTGACCTCTGTCCTCCTGGAAGCACGCAAATAGTTCTTCAACCTTTATGATTTTCTTCTTTCTCTTCCCTTTTCCTACCTTTTGGAACTACTTATTTGAAAATCCATGAGGTATGATGTCTCAAGATAAGTGTACACACACAACAAAAAACAGTATGTGGAAGCACCATGGGTCCCTAGAGGTGACTTCAGATCTGGAAACAAGCAGAGGCATTGTACAGACAAGAAGTCCCTTGGGTAAACAGATTTACTCATACAAATCATTTTAAGATATCTTTATTGTCAATAATTACATACATTGAGCAAATCTTGTGGTGGTACCCCCATCTCCCTCCTCTCTGTTCTAAACCCCCAGGAGGCCCTCCTCCGTGGACATACTAGATCAGTCCATGGGGTAGCTGGTTATGCTTTCACAAGAGGTGGCCAGTTTTTTTTTTTTTCCTCCCTTTTGTGTTGCTGCTATGGGCGGGGATGTTGCTGGACATTCTCCCCCACTATGGCTCTTACATTCTTTCCAACCCTTTTTCTGCTCACTTCCTTGAGTCATGATGAGTTTTTTTTTATATTTTATTTATTCATTTTCAAGCAGAGAGATACAGAGAGAGAGAGAGAGAGACAGAGAGACAGAGAGAGAGAGCGCACCAGGGCCACCACCTTGTGGGTCTGGCTTATGTGGGTCCTGGGGAATTGAACCCAGGGCCTTAGGCACTGGAGGCAAGTGCCTTAACCCCTGAGCCATCTCTCCAGCCCCATGATGAGTTTTAAGTCTGCTTTATTGTTGAGATCTTAAGTGTCTCTGTCCTCCTTCTGATTGTGTTGCATATCGTTGGTGTCTCTATTGACCTTTTATGGATTATCAGACTTGCTGTGGTGATTGGTCTCTTGTTTATCTTGCCACTTTTTCATAGGTTTCATTTGGGCCATAGATGTTAGGCCAGAGGTGGTTCATGTCCTGTCAGGATGTCTGCCATCATCCCATGTCTTGGTGGAATTGGCTTGTCCACATCTCTCTCTGCTTTCTGTAATTCACATTCTCTACTGATAACTCGTCTTCTCTCAAGAAACATGTGTAGATTAAAAGATATTTGTGATCATTGAAGCATGAACACACAATGTCATGGTTTGATCCAGGTGTCCCCCACAAACAAATGAATGTGTTCTGAAAGATTGATCTCAAGCTGATGGCAGTTTGGAGAAGAACCTCCTTGGAGCTGTGTTGTTGGAGGCTGGCTTGTGGCTGTTTTAAGCCAGCTTCCCCTTACCAGTGTTTGGCACACCTTCCTGCCGCTGTTTCCAGTGCTGTGGCGGAGGTGATGTCCACCCCTCTGCTCATGACATCATTTTCTCTGCCGGGGTGGAGTCTCCCCTGGAGTCCATAAGCCAAATAAACCCATTCCTTCACAAGCTGCTTTTGTTCAGGTTCTTTCTGCGCAGCAACAGAGAAATGTTGACTACAACACACATTTTTTACATTTTAAATTGTAAGGTGATTTATGAGTCACAAAGACCAAATTTATAGTATTTATTGGGTTTGAACCAGCATTCAATTACAAAAAAATCCTATCCCAGAAAAGGACTTCAAAAACATGTTTGGCTTTATTAATTTTTCCTCATTTGATATTTTTGACATGTATATATTTTGATCTCATTTCTACCACTTACTCTCTCTTATCTCCTCCCCCCACTAAAAGTAACATTCTTCTTCTTCCTCATAAATCCCAATCTTATTTTCATGACATTTAAAAAAAGTATTTAAGTTAAATTAGCGTTGCTTGGTGGAACGTCATTTACCTTGGAAAAGGGAAGTTCCCAGTGGCTACAATACTGATAAACTTGATTCCCCTATGTCAGCAGTCACTGGCTGTCATCAGCTACTCTTGGACTAATGATGACATTCGGACTAGATAGTCCTTGTGTAGGAAACTACAGCTGCTATACATTCTTTTTTTAATATTTTATTTAATCATTTTTAAGCAGAGAAATACAGAGATAAATAGAGAGAGAGAGGGAGAGAGAGCACCAGGGCCACCACTTTGTGGGGCTGGCATATGTGGGTACTGGGGAATTGAACCCAGGGCCTTAGGCACTGGAGGCAAGTGCCTTAACCACTGCGAGCTATCTTTCCAGCACCAAATATTTTAATTTTATTTGTTTGTATTCAGAGAGAGAGAGAGAGAGAAGAATGGGCACTCCAGCCATGCACCTGCCTTTACATGGGCACTGGAGAATCAAACCTGGGGACTTGGGCTTTGCAGGCAAGCGCCTTAATCTCGGATCCATGTCTCCAGCCCTACATTCTTAGTTATAATGGCCGTGCTTTATTCAGAAGATACCATTTTGCAGCCCTCCTCCCAATCCTCCTGCTCTTACATCATAGTCGAGACTCTTTTTCTCCTCTTATCTAGTTTATTTTTTTTTGTTATCCATAAATTAGATACATTAAGTGAGCAAATAATGTGTTGGTGTCCCTCTTATATTTGAGGCTGAACATATAATCAGCATTTACTCTCAGTAAATTTTCTAGCTCTCCCTCACTATAAAAAATACCTTACCTAGGCTTCAAACAGTACTAATCTTTGGGAACAAACATAGATATTTAGAAGTCTGATTGGTGTGATATCTATTCATCAGAACCACAGTAGCAGGTTCTACCCTAGGGACCATGTACCTAATCATAGGCTTTTGGACAGGTTTACAGTACCAGGAATGAAATTCCTCCTGTGAAATGAGCCTCAAATCCAGTGAGAAAACATTTTATTATTCCCATAACATTCATATTCATGCCATTATGGAGTCATTGAGATCCTGTTAGGAATGGTGAAGAAAAAAATATATGATTTATTTAATTTAAGCAATTATAATTAGAACTTTCCTCAGCATGAAGAAGGAAAACCCAAAGATCATATGTACATTTTATTTTGTTCACAAATGTTTTGGTATTTTCATGGCACCAGTTAGCTGTATCATTGAAGCCACACGCTGCTGGGATGAATCTTCAAACCAGGAACAGTTTTGGGGACGAGCGTATTCATTGAAGTAACAGATCCAGGGCAAGTTAAGGAAAGGCTGGCCCCCTTTCACAGATACAAACAGAGACAGAGGCCCAGGACCTCCAAAGCAAGCAAGCAACTCTAACACACTGTAGCTCACAAAAACAGCAGGATTACCAGACTTGAGTTCTGGCTGCTCTTTTGCTATGTATCCCTAGAATTTTGCATCCAATTTAGAAATACCTCAGGGCCAGACCCCAGGAGGCCAGGCCAAAATGACACCTCCTCCAGCCAGAAGGCTGGAGACAATTCACAATTATAATAAACTCAATTATAATAAATTATATTGGGAACATCTATTCAAACTTTCACAATCACGTAATGTTTTTAAAAATAGTAGTAGAACTCTTTTTGTAGGTTGATATATTCTGTGACTTTATGTCAGATAATCTCTTATTTTTTTGTTTTCTAAACAATTTCAATATTATAGCTTATTGACTCGACTTTGTATGGTTAAGAATTTAAACACGTTGGAATTCTGTGATCAACTAATTATGACTATTTTCACTTTCTTCATTTTCATTATCAGAGTTTACAGCAAGTAAAATGATCGACAATATAGAATTCTGCCTTATAACTGTATTCATTTTAACTCTACCAAACTTGATGTATAAGAGACCAATTTAAATATAATTCTAAGCAACCTGTGTGTTGCTAGTATGATAATCTATAAACATTGAAGCATGTCAATTTTTCTTGCATTTGTGAAAATATCAAACTGTGATGCTAAAATGTCAAGAAAAGCTAAATTTTAAGGAAAGTTTAAAGTATTCTCCTCTCAAATTTAATTAATGGTGATTTCAGAGCAAGAATCCTAGAAGGGAATGGAACTTACCAGTGGTGGTTGAGGCATTTGTAATTATATATAAAATTATATATTATATGTGACAGAGTCAGGCATCTGGTGAAAAACCCCTCCCCTTGAGTGGGAGGTGTCTAGCTAGAGCTACAACCTAGGGGCTAAAACTGATTGGTCCGATATGAACCAATTAGCTGTCTCCCTGACTCACCTGGGGGAAACTTAAATTAACTTCCCTTGAAGAAAGCCCTTCTCTTCCCCACATGGCAAGCGACCAGAAGGACCTCTGAATCTTCAGGCCTTAGGAAGGTAAGGCCTACCCCACGCAGCTAATGGCTGGGATGGAGAAAAGCTCCAGACTTTTTCCCTCATGAACCTCTCCTTTTCATGATGGAACCTCCCTGTTATCTTTTCTTCTGCTGCTTATTTAGCTAAACAACATAAGTTCTGTTAAACTCTCTACGTTTTCTCCCCAAACTGGTGGTTGGAGAACTCTGTAACTCCCCATGTTCCCTTAAATAATAAAGTCTCCCACTATAACTTAATATCTTGTTGTCTATGATTTTAATTCTTTAACTTTGTAGACAAGAACTCAGCTACTCCTCAAATTTTGGGGTGCATTAGAATTTTGCTGGGCATTATCTAAATAATGGCTCACCCTTTTACATTATATATCAATTATGCACATCATGCACATATAATATATATGCTTGTTTTTGAATTCTAGTGTGTAATTTTTAAATTATAAAATATTAATGAGTTCAGTTTTAGGATATCCAATACATACAGTAAAAATATAATTGGAAATTAACATGCCTTAAACTTGCTCTGCCTAAAACTGTATTTTTTAAAAAATAAGATAGTCTCAATTTTTATTTATATACTTTAAGTAATTAATTTAATTTAATTTTAATCAACATAGTCATGGAAACCTCTGGAATCCCAGCCCTTCCCTCTCTGTTAGCTTGCTCCATAGCAAATTTACCTTCACAATGGTGTGTAGCAGAGACAAGTGTGTTTGCATTCTTTTCTCAAGTCCTAGTCTTTGCATCCATATTTAGTTTTCCATAGAATAAAATTACTCAAATGAAGTATGTAGTGATGAACACTAAAATGAATATGATAAATGTGTATTAATTTATTGTCCTCTCTGTGTTAAATAAATTAAATGCTATGTGATAGAAACAAAACAAAATACATTCCCAATGGAGTGCTTGGAGCTATTCACTTGCAGATTTTATTTTAAAAAATCATTTTTGTTTTTAGTTCATCTCTGTTGTAGGAAAGGTCCTTAAACTACAGCTTACATTCCACCATTGGAACCACTTGGGACATCATTAAACACTGAAATATTGCGACCCTTCTTTAACCAAACAGTGTCGACTGTCATACATACCAGTCATCTGTGTTCATGAGGAAGTTTTCAGAAAACTGGTATGGAAGACAGTATTTAAGGAGGATTTACTCTAGGCATAAAATGAACACAAATGATGAACTCTGAGATGTTATCTTCCAACGGGGTTGAGTCATAATTATAATCTCAGTATTTGGCAAGGATTCTCTGTTGAGTCAGGGCACATACTCATGATATCACAAATTATGTACAAACGTTTCCAAGCATTCAATTCATTTTATAATCTCTCAGTTACAAATTAATATTTCCTTTTCTCCAAATCATGATGAAGTAAATTTGAAGGAACTCTACCACAATTCAGAGAAATCCACCATACACCTCCCTATATTATGGGAAACCAAAAGTACTCTATAATTCATGTGTTGAGTGGAAATCTGAGAGCCATAGAAGTTGAGAATGTCCACACCAAGTTTGTACTTAATTAAAAAAAAGTACAGCATAGATTTGAAATCCTTAAAATGTATTTTTGCTGTAACTTATATTGTCTGTGAAAATGCATGCTTATGTTTTATTGTTCAGATGAGAGTATAAACTTTTTGTGGCCTCTTACAAATAATCATTAAACAATGGCATTGATAATTTAACTTTTTATATTTTCATAAACAATAAAAACCAATTTTTCAAACATTTACAAAAATAAAGCCAAAATTCTTTTTATTAAAGTTTAGTTTATTAAGCATTAACATAAGGGAACTTATGTATCTGTACATAATTAAGAAAACTGAAGAAACTATATTTATTTATAGCATCATTTCCTTGAAGGTGATAAGGTACCAGATCACATACATATTGATGATTTAAATGTTTATACATTATGTGATGAAAAACACCTTTAAACCTAGATAAAGTTGCAGTTATTAAGTATGGGTCATTCTGTTATGTTTCAAAGTCTGACTAATGCCAACTTAAATAGTGACTATAAATTCTAATTTTAGCTAGCCCAGCCCAGTAGAGGACAAAAATATTAAGGAATGTTCTTAGCATTATCTTACAAAAAATAACATCAGAAAATGAATTTATAAAACTGTATCTACTGTAATAGGCAGAAAAAGGTGTCTCTCCTTCACAAGACAATTTCTCCTCTGGAGATAACATAGCTTAATTGCCATCTGTTTTTACTAAACACACTATGGTGTTTGAATCAATGTTCCCATGAACACATAAGCACTTAATGCTTGCTCTCCAACTGATAGCAGTTGGGTAGCTGGAACCTTGGGGGAAGTGGAATGTTGTTGGGAAAGGACTAAGGGTGTTATAGCCAGCTCCACTGGGCTAGTTTGGTTCATTCTGCTGTTGCTGTTTTCCACCTGCTGTGGCAGAGGTGATGTCCAGCCTCTGCTCATGTGATACTTTCCCTTGCCATCATGAAATATACTCTTGAGACTATAAGACAAAATAAATCCTTTCCTCCCATCAACTACTTTTGTTTGAGTGGCCCAACAAGGAAAAGTTAACTACAACACACATTCTGCTGCTTAAAATATATAAATCTAAGTAATGCATATGTGCATTATTCTATTTGAATGACATTGGTTTTACAATCTCTCAGGCCTGATGGTACAATCTTTCAGTCTCAAGTCAGAGTCACACTTTTACTATTTCACCACAGTCTCTATGCCTCAGTGTTACTGCTCTTAATACATACATTGAACAAAAGGAAAACTTCTTTCTACTTTTCATGGAAATGAACTTGCCCTAAAAATGATTTAAGGGGCAGTTTCCATTGTGCATACCACGGAACAACCAGAGATGACTTAAGAATTGGCCATTTATTAATCTATATAATAGTCTTTCCTATTTTGTGCCGAAGGCCACTGGAATATAGCATAAAAGGAAATTTTCTCAAACCAAAATGTGGGAATGTCTAATGCAGTATGTCTTGAAGAGATAGATGTGTTTATGTTCCATTTGGAAAAAAGCAACTATTTTCTAAATATTATGTTTCGAGTCCATTCCCTGTTGTAAAGCTCCCATGTTCTGAGAGAGTCTCTTGCTGCTTATATTATAGCCTAATTCAAAACCTTTTTACCATGAAAAATAGCAGATTGTAGATAATAGGATATCCTTGAATCTGAATGCATCAATGCATTTTTCCATTCTTAGTCCTGTAGAAGGCTTTTCTAAAAATCTTTCTCTAAACATGATACTTACTTGCTTTTCCTTTCTTTGACCATTTTCTGAGTAATAACAAAAGAGATCATAAAGGTACCTGGTTACATAGGATGCCAAAAAGAAAGTGGATAAATGTTTCCTGAAAGTCAAAGTGAATTGAGGTGAATTAAAAAATTTTTGAATGTAAGTTATACCAATTAATGCTTCTTCAGGGACCCTGATTGGTCTATTGTTGAAAATAATAATATGTATCATCAAAAAAGGGCATAGGTATTTTTGATTGTTACAAGTAACCAACAAGTTTTGGATTTTTATGCTATCCTGCATGTTGATTCTTTGATGAATAACACATTTAATGACATAAAATGTCATTTTTTGTGATACTGAAGAGTTGTATTTATGTTTAATTTTATCAATTCATCTCTGAGGTGTTTAGGTTTATGCATCTTTCCTATATTTCTTTTCAGTTCATTAAGCTTTGATGTATGTGAGATTTATAAAATTGAAAAATGTCATAATTCTCTTCTATGTGTCCCAATCTGTATATGTCAGTATGTTTCATGATAGTGGCCAAACCTCTACAGATCTGTTTCCTTCATTCTTCCTTCTCACTGCTTCTCTGGCATCTGTGGTCTGTGGTCTGTCTTCTTCCTTAAGGATTCACTGTGCCGTTAGTTGAGATCAGCTGCTGAGCCCCTGCAGTAAATTTATGATTTTATATCATCTTTAAGAGTTGAGGACTAAAGATTTGACTTTCTCTGTTTCTTTTTGAGAAAGTAATCTTATCTCATCCTAACCTTTCCCTGGTGAAGACACATTTTCACGATTTCCATTTAGTTCACCAGATGAAAATATTACCACTTTTCTTCAAGATAAATTTGTCTCACAATTGAAATGTTAGGACATTATTATTGAAATGTCCCACTGGCTGTTTATTCTGCATATAAACCAAAGTTTCAGTATTTTTTTTTGAAAACTGGACATTTCATATCCTATGTTGTAATAAAATTTGAGAGTACTATTTCCTTCTTAGAGGTTATTGCTCTCATTTATTTTTTTTCTGGGTTATGGCTTGATAATGTTTCCTGGACTCATTCTGTAAAGTCTGTATTCTTGCATGTGTTCAGCTATGGAAATATCTGCTTGATTTTCTTCAAAGCAAGGACTAAATGATTGGCTGCAGAGTCATACACACGTTTGCTTGTGTCTCAGTTCTGGGAGAAATTTTTTGTATGAGGTGGATCTATGCTGTTGTTTGGACAAATGGCCTGGGAATCACACTGTCACTACAGAGTTTGGTTGTCAACTCTAATAAAAGACAGAGGCTAAGAATGAAATATTTCAATGAGCTTCCAGGACAAACAGTGAAAATTTCCTAGGAATGGAGCGTTTGCACCAATGATCTTCACTGACAGTAAAACCTTGACTGTTATCTTTTAGTTTTCTATGAATAGTTTCACATTTTTAGTTAGCATTCAAAAACCATACATTACTGTACTTCATTTTTACATTTGCATCTGTGCCTGTCAATGTACTTTTCTCATTTCCACCCCAACAATGGCTTGATTTCTATCCCCTACTGCTGATCTCCCTTCTCCTCATTCAGTCCTTCTTGTGCTTCATCATATATATTTTAAACCTAGATTCTAGAGACGAGAGACAGAACTTTTAGGAAGGCTGGCACTTTGCTAGGAAGAGAGGTACCGTTAGTACAAACTCCAATTTCACCATAATCTCCAACATTCATCATTTTCTTCTTTAAGCATTCCTCAAATTGTTGCTAATTGCTGAGTCCTGAGAACTTATTTTAAAAGCAAATTTTTCTTTTTTAAGAATTTTGTGAAGGAAGGTATTTTTGGTATTTCTTACTTTGTCATCTTAGTTTTCCTCTGTGTCTCTCAAAAGATATTGAATACCTAAGGAACCGTTTCCCACACAAACACTAGATAGTAATTGATCACTTTGTTCCAGCCCTCACAGCTATTGAAATTTACAAAGATAGATTATCTCTAAAATGTCTTTGCCTATGGGTTTCTTCATTATTATATGTCTCACTGATTCACGCCCAACCTTTTCTTTCAATAAAACATCATAAATTTATTTATTTTATTGGATAGATGAAAGGTGAACTTAAATCTAAGTGACAACATATCAATCATGGGATTGAAATGATTTGAGGAGAATTAAAATTTTCCTTTTGAATTCTTCCAAAGCAGATAGTAAGGCCTACCTGAAAAAGAAATTAGCTTAACAAATGGGAACCAGGAAGAAAGATAATATCATTATCATAAATAATTGAGATCTTTTACAAAGATGGACAATAAATTATTTTTAAAACACCTATTTTAATTTCTGTAGTTAAAAGTACAGGTTACTATCCTTTAATAATTTCTTGGATATTTGATATAGCTACGGGAAAAATAATTAATTATAGCATCATCAGGAAAATAAGCTTTTTCTCCATTTTGTATGCTGCTTGCATAAATTTTCACGTTTTCCCAAAGTTTCGCTTTAAAATTTAAAATGTACAAGTGCAAATTAAAAACTAACATTCAGTTTGCTTTACTTCAACCTACAAAAATCTTCTCCTGCACAGACGATGCCAGAACACATCTAAGATGAACACTTGAACAAAATCTTTCCCATTTCCTATGATTATGTTTCAAATTGGCAGACTTGATTGATGAGAACTTTTAGAATATAGGAATTGGGCTTTGATCTTTGTGCAATTATCTAACTGACCAATAATAAGTATATTTCAATGCAGGTTTCTAATTTGAGCTTTTGCTAACGGTCTTGTGGCCATGGAATCACTTCCAGTGTGAGTTTCTCATGTTGATTTCTCAACAGAATGCTAAACTCTAGAAGTCTATTTTCTGCTATCAAATTATCATCTCCTGGCCTGTACCAATTGTATGATATGATTTTATTCTTTTGAAAATGCGCTCTACATTTCAGGTTTGAGATACCTGACAGGGTGACAGTTGAGTTGGACATCTGCTGAGTAGGCCAATTAGCAAGTCAGATTTTATATATTTAAATATACATTTTAATATTTTTATATATTTAAATATATATCTATTCTCTGTCTTTGAAGAATAATTTGAGGGACCTCTACTCATGCACCAGTAAGTGAAAAGCTAGGCAGAAACTACTGACTTAATCAATTATGTCTGTCCTGGAGGCACATGCAGTATTGTTCTCACAGCATGAGATACTCTTTATCAATACACTCACAAATCTAAAAAAAAAACCTTACCTCTGCTCTGGAAGTAAGTCATTTTGGAGAGGACAAAGCTCTCTCCATTTCTATGAGTTGATAGGAAAAGAACATCTAGGTTAATCAACTATGCCTCGTATAAGGCCAGAGTCCTTAGAAGAGCCTGAACCTGGAGGACCCTGGGCTCAATCAAGCACATCCAGAGAAAAGACATTTGAGGAAAGACCCACCAATTTTTCTGGAAAATCAGGGGGACCAGAGCTGCCATTGCTCAAGTTTCAGATTTTCTTTACTTTAGGTAAAATTATTAATACCAGGTTTTATATTTTAAGTCCCTCTGCATTCTGAGATTCTGTATGTAGGAGGACTAAGAAATGATAAAGCAAATAAATTCCAAAAGAATCTCTATCCAAACTGAAAGATAGTTCACAACAAGTTCATATGTTATCAAACTCAGCAAACTTAATTAGTATTATTTTCTCATCTTTACAGTGTGTTTTTTAAGCCCTTTCATGCGCACAGGTCAATAACAGAGAAGGACTACACACAGACACCTCACTTATATGGAATCCTGGTATCAATTCATCAGCATGAATCCTGTGAGACTGAACACTGACTAAGCAAGTTAAGGAAAGCAATGCATTGTAATATAAGCCTGGGATTCTTGGCAAACTCATTCACCAAGGCTCAGGAAGGATTCCAGGGATACATGGAATCTTTTTGGCACATACAGCAAGCCCCACAGTGGCTAAGGGACACAGACACTGTACTCTGTTCAGTGTTTTCTGGAGGTGAAACCACATACTGTAGGAAAACAAAACAGAAGAGTCTGTCTTGGAGGTCTAGCCCAATCCTTTTTTATCTCAGAATGTTGCATGATAAGAACGTTTCAAAACTATTCTTTGATATTGTCAGAGAAAAAAAATGGGTGAAAGGACTAGATTATTAAAATGACACAGTGATTTATTCTCCATAATACTATAGGACTCTTAGCACACTACAAAGCAGAAGGGAACAAAAGCTCTTTACATAATAACAGCACATATAGCAGGCTAAGTGTGGACTTGGAATTTGTGATACTTCCATGGTGACTTTGGTTTTTGCTTATTCCCTCTTTCCTCATTAATGCAACATATCAATATTTTAAAGTTCATTTTGTGATTCCTATGCAAATAGGATATAATTTAAAATATTCAGTTATTTATGTTATCTATTTCTTTCATATTTTATGTATTACACAATTCATTGGGCATTTATGATTCATATTATTATTTAAAGAGAATCCAATTTGTTTTTCCAATGAAAAGGTAGATGTCTCTTTATACCAATATCTGTATTTTCATATGCTACTAATAGATTGGATATATCAATTATAATTTATTTCTACTATGAATGATATGAAAATGAGAACATCCTTTTCAATTTCTTTGAATCACTTTTAAATTGTAATTTTAGTTTCTTTTTTTTTGGAACCTCCATAGTGTTTTCCTAAATGGCTATATTAAATGACTATACTAATAATATTACCCACAAGGGTTCATTTTTCTTTCTATTCTTCCCTGCTCCATTCTTTTTTAATACCATTATACCTAGTGTGATGAAACATCCCACTGTGGTTGCAGTTTTTATTTTCTAATGAATAGAGATCATCAACACTTCTTATAAATAAATATATATACATATATATCTATATGACATTTATATCTATCTTTTGGGGAATGTTTTATTTGTTTATGTCATAGTGAGTTTATTTGTTTTTCTTCTTGAATTCTTTACAAATACTTGCTCTGTAAATGTTTCTTCCTAATCCATGGTTTCTTTTTCTGTTTTTTTTTTTTTTTGGTTCAACTATTTCCTTTACTGTGGAAAAATATAATTCTATATTTTCTTTTGCTACTTCAGTTTTTTTTTAAAGATTACACAAAAAAATCATTGCCTACAATAATGTCAAGGAGTCTACCGCTACATTTTTTCTAGTAGCTTGACAGTTTCAGTGTTTACATAGAATTGACACTTATGTTGTCTTAATTTTGTATGGAGGTAAGATTAAGGGCTAATCTTAAAACAGTAACAGAAAGAAAATATATGATTCCATTGCTCATAGAATCTAAAAAATCTAAAAACTCATAAAAGCAGACAGTAGAAATTAAAACTCAGAGAAGCAGACAATAGAAACTAAAACTCAGAGAAGCAGACAGTAGAACTTTCTTCATTATGGGATAGAAGGAATTGATATCAAGTAGAGAAAAAGAATTTGTAATGAAATTATATGGAGTTGAAGTTAGGTAGACAAAATATTTAGTGATCTAGTGGGCCACATGGTGACCACTGCTAACAGTAAACACTGAATATTTAAACATGATAAAATAGTCTTTTACTTTTCTCATCACAAAATAATATTGTCACAGTCAGCCACACACTGCTGGGATGAAACTTCAAACCAGGCAGAATTTGGGGGAGGAAAGTTTATTGAAACTACAGATTGAGGGGAAGTTCCATAACAGCGAAAGAGGCTGGCCCTCTTTCACAGGTCTGAGCAGAGAGAAAAAACCATCATCAACACCACACACAGAACAGGGAACAGGCAGGAGGTCAAGGAGAGAATTTCTTCCCCTTCATATAGCCTTAGGTGGGGTCTTGCAACCTTTCCCCAGACTTAAGGGTTTCCTGAGTCTCTGCAATTTCCTTCCAGCAATGCCTACACAGGAAAGGATGTTTATTTCCAGTTTCTTTGAGCTTCTTTACATCTTGCCCCCTACTGAGAGGCTGCCTTCCTGTAAACATCCTCAGAGACCCACCCAAGAGGTACTAAAAAGGTCAATTTGACAACAAAACCTAATCATCACAAGTACACCCCCTATCAACTTGACATCAAAACATATCTCCTTACATCATACTTAATGATACTTAATTTCCAAATGAAAAAAGTAACAACACCATAATTCTGCCTAACATGGTAAAACTGTCTCATGTACAACTGGAAACACATAATCTCCCTTCAACACAAGGCAAATTCCCTTAACTTAAGAGTTCTATAAAATCAAAACAAGTTACATTCTTTTATCATATAATGTCACAGAGCAAACATTTCCAACTGCTATGAAACATAAAAAGGTAAACTCAAAAAACATCAGCAAACATCCACATCTGCAGTTTAAGTCCCATAGCACAACCAGTGATTGACAGTCTCCGGATGTTCCAATTCTGTCCCATCAGCTTGGCTGAGTACCTGGGGAAACTTCTATCCCAGGCCAAAAGCGCTCTATGGTAGCCCTTGCAAAGTCCTGGTAAATCCAAAACATCTTCGGGTCTCCATTGCAACCCACGGTCCACCTTCCAATGGCTTCTCTTGTTAATCAGGGATTTCATGCCCAGTTCCATATACCGCTTCTCAGCAGTTACTCCTGGAACCCTGTGCACTTCACAACCCACTGGTCATGCTTCCAAAAGCAATACCAGGTATGCAGGGCACAGCCATGTTGTTAATTCAGGGACAAAATAGATGTGAGTTTGATGAGCAGATTTCTTTCTTTCAGTGATTTCCTTTCCAAAGAGTTTTCACAGTCCATCTTTCTGTCCTTCCTGGGTGGAAACACCTCAGGCATCTCTCCATTGTATCAAAGTAAAGCAGTTGGGCCATAATCAAAAGCCAGTCTCTGCCAGTAAGTTAAACTTGCTTTGAGGTTTTTCTTACTTCAAATCTTAAATTCTCAGTCCCATATCCATAGCCAAGCAAACAATCCATTACTTAAATTTAACCTTGGTCAAACTCTCTGGGCATGGGCAGTAGGATGCATCTACCCCTTGACCCAGGCACACACTTCTATTAAGGTTTTCTGCTTTCTCTCCTTCCCCATAGAAAGTTCACAAGCTCCAAATGCAATTCTCTCTGAACTGAGCATTTCTAAATTCTCACCAGAATAGTCAATAAAACTTGGCTTACCATTCTGGAAGGCATCCTCAGTTGCAAGTAACAAGTCCATGTCTATTCCTCCAGCACACAAGTTACAGAAGATCAGAATCCACATGGTCTGATTCATCTAAGTGAATCACTCCACTTCTGATAGTGAATTCTGTGGCAGTCAGCCACACACCACTGGGATGAAACTTCAAACAAGGCATAATTAGGGGGAGGAAAGTTTATTGAAACTACAGATTGAGAGGAAGTTCCATAACAGTGAAAGAGGCTGGCCCTCTTTTACAGGTCTAAGGAGAAAAAAAGCATCATCAACATCATACACACAGAAGAGCAAACAGGCAGGAGGGCCAAAGAGAATTTCTTCTTTATATAGGCTTAGGGTGGGGTCTTGCAACCCTTCCCCAGACTTAATGGCTTCCTGAGCCTCTGGAATTTCCTTTCTACACTCCCCACACTTTACTTCCAGTTTCTTTGAGCTTCTTTACATCTTGCCCCCTAATGAGAGGCTGCCTTCCTGTAAACATCCCCAGAGACCCACCCAAGAGTTACTAAAAAGTTAACAACAAAACCTAACCATCACAAGTATATTATGTGGGATGACTAGTATATTGATATGCCTGGTTAAATTTTTCTGTACTGTATTTACATACCAAATATCATATTATATCCTATAAATATAATCAGTTTTAATTTGGTAGTAAAAAGTAAATGAAACTAATAGGAAAAAAATGAAGGCAATTTATGATTGCTCCAAATTCGATGAAAGAAAGAAAAAGGAAGGAAGGAAATAAGGAAATAATGAAGGAAGGAAACAAAGAAGGAAGGGAGAGTGGGAGTTAGAGAGGGAAGGAAGAACGGAGGATGGAAAGCCTGTCTTCTCATTGTGATTTGAAATGCACACAAAAAAATAATAAAATAAAATAAAATTATAGTCTGTGTTGTAGTTGATTTCTTGTTGCCAGAACAAAACACCCAACCAAAATAGCTCATGGGAGAAAGGACTTACTTTGTCTTATAATCTCGAGGGGAAGGAAGCTTTACGATGGAGGTGGGAGCATGGTGGAGCAGAAACAACATCACTCCTGTCATATCAGGTGGGAAACAGCAGCAAGAACAAGAGCAAACTAGTACTGGCAAGCTAGCAGCTAATCAACCTTGAGGTCCAACCCCAGAGACACACCACCTCCAGCAAGGCTCCACCTCGCTATTTTGTCAGCAGCTGTGGACCAAACATTCTGAGCATATTTACTTAAGGGGATATCTGATTCAGACCTCCACAGTCTGATCAAGTCCCATAATCACTTTTTAAAAGAATATAGGGCCATTCAATGAATGAGTTGTACATGAGTAAGCCAATAATATATTTTAAACATCATATAATCCTTTCGTTCAAACTATATAAAGATAAGAGACGGAATAATCAAGCTCTTATCTCACTTCCATGGTATGTACCAAACAATGAATTGAGGTTAAAAAAAAAAGAGAGGGTAGATTCACATTTAATTTCATTGCTTGCATTCCTTAATTGTAGGTGTCACCTTGATTAGATTCAAACATTCCTGGAGAATTCATGCAACATTGTCGTAGTCAGCTACACGCCGTTGGGATGAATCTCCAAACCAGGCACAGTTTATGGGAGGAAAGGATTTATTTATATCTATAGATACAGGGGAACTTTTAGAATGTAAAAGAGGCTGCTCCCCTTTTACAGGTCTAAGCAGAGAGAGAAACCTATCACCAACACCATACACACGGAACAGCAAACAGACAAGAGGGGCAAGGAGAGCATTTCTTCCCCTTTTTATAGCCTTAGGATGGGGTCTTGCAACCCTTCCCCAGACTTAATGGCTTCCTGAGTCTCTGAAATTTCCTTCCTGCATGGCCCCCACAGGAAAGGATGTTTACTTCTAGCTTCTTTGAGCTTCTTTACATCCTGCCCCTTGCTGACAGGCTGCCTTCCTGTAAAAATCCTCAGAGACCCACCCAAGATAATTAAAAAGATCAAGTTGACAACAAAACCTAACCATTTCTTAGAAACATTTACAGAATTGATGAGATAGTTTAAGTTAGATCTGAACTAAGCTGTGCTTTAAAGTGATCAGTTTCCAGGATGATTCTAAAGATACAGTTCTTTCCTTGGATATTTAATCTGATCTGTCACCAGTCTCCCGATATTTATGTTTATGTACAAAAATATAATAAAGGAGACAATGATAAGTAGGTTAATCTATGATGTAAGGTAAAAAGAAAACAAAGAAAATAGTGAAAACAAAGAGAGATACATAAGAGCTAGGAAATGTGAGAAATGAAGAAATGAAGTTGACACTTGGTTTGATCATGAAGACAGTAGATGCCTTTCTGAGAGACTGAAGAAAACCATCATCTGCACAATATTCATGAGTATGCTTTATGTGTTACATGGATGCATCTACTTTCAGAATGTGATCTTTCCATCCACAATATCTTTATGCATAATTAATATAAATACAAATATGAATTTATTTACTTTTAAACTTTATTTAGTTTATTTGGTCATTTTATTTTAAAGTAAAATGTCATTTATGGTTTAATGATTTTCGGCTGAGAAGACTAAATTCCAGGTTCAATGTCTTCCTTGCATGGGTTTTGCACTAGCAGAAGGACTACAAAAATCAATGAATTACCCACATCTCTTTTTCTCTTTTTCAATGAGAAAAGCAATTCTTGAAACAAAAATTTATTTGCAGACTTGTTGACTGAGGATGAACATACCAAACACACAGTGGGAAGCAAGCATAGCTATTATGTAAGTTTTTAATTAAGAAAGAAAAGCTAAGTGACATATTTTCCTCATAAACCAGTGGATGCCAAATTAAATTCGACTCAATGTAATAAAGTTATCCAAATATAACTTGAGTACTTATTTTCAGGGGAAAGAAATTTCAAAAAAAAAAAAA